>OY759265.1:7959141-7964141 GCA_963662155.1 Lamellibrachia columna
AACTAAACCTTAAAGGAAAACCTGCACAGAATTTTATACCCCTTTAAATGTTCCCTTATTATTTCATGTTTTATACCTCTTCGCTTCGTGAACACATTTTAACATAGATCTATCCAATTTCCATAGTAATGTGAAAAAAGTAAATGCATACATATACTGTAGCAACATTGTTGGGGAATTCGTTTGCCAGTATGGCTAAACTTGCTGTAGTAAAAGCAGCACTTCCACATGCCTCGACAGACCGAATTACGATACACATCACAATGAAGGTGGCACCACTTGGAACTGCATCCAGGCATCTGAAGGCCAGAATAAAATACTTCCATGTAAAGTCACATTGCAATATTAAACTGATGGGGACAGGGAACGCACATTTGAATTCAAGTAGTAAAATGCTGTTATCCGTTTGTTGTGGTCAACATTGAATGAAAATGGTCGAAAATACTTGTTTCCGCCAATTCGATTAGTGAAGCAAACAGCACTTCGCAGAGTGTTTAATCTGATTTTACCTAAAGAAACGGAATTGAGCCGTGAACATATCACATGACAAGGCAATATTTAGAAGTACATCGTCAGTTGTAATAAACTGATTAATTCTTGCACGAAGCAAGCATGATGTTTGTTTGAAATGTCGTCTTACCCAAATCCAATTACACTGCTGCCACAGACCACCAGTCCAGCCACAAAGGTTAACTTTGCTCCAATGGTCGTCAGCTAAAACATAGACGTTTAAATACGTTATGTCAGTTAATAATGATACGGTATGTATTATACGAAAAAATTAATCAGCATTGTCTGTTAAGAGAGTGTTATGATGCATTTCACGCGCGATAACGTCTTTCAGTGTCCTTTTTTCTTTTGCTATTTTACTATATTTAATACTTCCTCATTAAGTATTCTTTCTGTGCAGGTTACTCGATTCATCCTCGTCCTATATTCGCATTCCTGATGCCTTTGTTGTCACGGTTTCTTGATATCCAGGTCTTCGCAACATGTATTATTAAACTCTACAACAACGTGTTGATTTTTTTGTTTTTATCATACACTCACTGAGATTGTTAGAAGCGTTGTATTACTGCTGAAAACGATACCCTTTGCTACAAACCGTCAATGAACTCACATAGTTTCCAAAGAGAGGGATCACCAGCATGAATACAAGTTCATATGTTGCAAGGATCACTCCAGCTACCGTAGTATTTGCTCCCTTTTTATTTGCCTACAAACATCAACCATACAATAAGGTTAGTGTTGATTTAGCGTAAACATTATTATCGTGTTAAAGCTATTCTAGTCTGGTTCACGACGTTCTCTGTCTGTCTGTCTGTATGTCCGTCTGTCCGTGCCCCTCCCTCCCTCCCTCCCTCCCTCCCTCCCTCCCTCCCTCCCTCCCTCCCTCCCTCCCTCCCTCCCTACCTCCATCCCTCCCTCCATCTCTCCCCCTCTCTCTCTCTCTTCTCTCTCTCTCTCTCTCTCACTCTCTCTCTCTCTCTCTCTCTCTCTCTCTCTCTCTCTCTCTCTCTCTCTGCAAGATAGTATGGCATATCGTCTTCCACTGACTTCGCTCAGGCGATCTCAGCCAGTCAAGATCTCGCTGGTTTCGAAAACGCTTGCCGACTTCCTGCAGATATTTGACGAGGGCAGTTGGGAGTGTTGTTCGTGGTCGCCCTCACCAGCCAGAAATGTAAGTGGATGTGAAATACTGGTCTACTGGTCAGCTGTGCATGGGCTTCACGTGGCATGCGAAGCACATGTCCAAACAGATTCCACCGAACTTCGATGGCACACAAGCTCAGTGGGTTGCACGTACATTTCTGTACAGGGCATTGTTCCAGATTCGCTGAGGGTAACTGGTGCAGATGACCTGTCTCACCCGACGACGATGGAATGTATCAAACCTGACCCATTATGTTTGCGTTACGCACAGGGACTATAGACGCATTGTATAGTTGCAGCAAGAAGCCTTCGGATTCAGGTGGTGTCTGACCCAGAGAGACCACAGCTTCCGGAAAGCCACGGCTGCATGTTGCTTTCTCCGTTCTACGTATTACACGTCCACAAGTAGAGTGCCTAGCTTGCGTGTCATGTGTCAGTCCTCTTCAGCAAGGTTACTTCTTCTGTGAATGTTGGTACGTTCTGTTTTGGCTCCATTGATGTTAAGATACCATTATGACAGGCAACCAGGAGCGATTCGTTGTACTTCGTCCAGGAATTGTCTGGCATTGTTGACGAAGTCAACGTCTCGAGGGTGTTGCGGTAAGTTGTCTCTTGGATCACGGAGGGCGGCTTCCCAGTAGATCACGAAGAATACATGAAGAGTACAGGCGTCTCCTTGTGATGTACCAATGATGAATGTTAATATTGGACATTTGCCCCGTTTTAATCTTTGTTTCAACGTTGTTTCTGTAATTAGCATTCGGATGATTCGCAGTTCCGACTCGCCGAGGAAAGACTCAAGAACTGTTATTAGCTTTGAAAACGCTGCGTTTTGGCTGATAGCCAACGATAGCCAAGTGCAACATCTGCACCATTGAAGATCTCTGCAATAGGTTTCGGATCCGTATTTTAGTCGGACATTTCGTCCGGTAACTAGTCACTTCCACTAGCTCGGTTGTTGGTAAGGTGGTCCACTGAGCGTTCTACTTCTGTGTAGGTGATCGCATGTTCTAGAGGGTGAGGTTCACCGGTGAATGCTAAAATTCCAAGGTATATTTCTCATCGAAACTATTAACTGAAGTCACACGCTTTCAAATTTCTACCGGGTCCACAACTCTTCTTACTTGGTCGTCGTGTTTTGTGAATTATGATTATGAATTCTTATTGACTACTAGTAAATTTGAAAGGAATAAGTCATTGCTTGAATTGAATGAACAAACAACTGAATTCGACTTCAACAGTTTTGCCCGTTCAGAATATTTACACAATGATTATGATAATTACATCAATCCTGATAAAAAAAAGTTTCAAATACAATTAATGGAGACTGTTCTTACAATGCAGAATCGCAATTTGGTATAAATTCAAACAACATTAAGGCATCATTATCTATGATCCACTTCAATGCAAGAAGCTTAAACGCAAATTTTGAAAATATTAAAGATGATCTATATTTACTGAGACATCCGTTTCATGTCGTTGCTAATTGTTTTACATTACAGGGGAACGAAAATAAAAGAGAGGAGGAGTGGCTATTTATGTTTCAATATCCATTAATTTTATTTATATTTGCTACTACATAACGTTAAAAACACAAAACAAATCAATATATTTATGTGGCGATTATAATTTAGACCTTCTGAAACATGATACTCAAACAGGAACAACGAATTTTCTGGATATCATGTACATCTTCGGACTCTATCCATTAATTGTCAAGCCATGTCGAATTTCTAATGTTTGTTCTACCTTAATTGACAATATTTTTACAAGTGAAGTAGTTAATTATATCAGCAGTGGACTGATAGTCACACATGTCAGTGAGCATCTACCTGTTTTTGCATGACGTAATTATATGTATATATGTACATGTGGCGATTATATATATATATATATATATATATATATATATATATATATATATATATATATATATATATATATATATATATATATATATATATATATATATATATATATATATATATTGATCGTCCAAGAGAAAAGTGTTTTAAATATGTGCATGATACGCGAATGCAAAGAACGGAGGCATTTGGTGCTGCATTATCTGGGGTCATATCATGAAACAGAATGACGTTAATAAGAACTACGAAGGTTTGTTAATATATTCTATGAATTGTATTAAGGAGAAAACAGGTCAGGTTATACTAAAAGAACAATATGTATAAAAAATATATTAATTTGTAAAATAATGCTTGCCAGGAATAAATATAAAAAGTACAAATAAGTAGAAAAATATTTTACGATACGCGGAAAAAGATTGCTACAGTAATTTACTGGAAAAACACAGCAATGACACAAAGGGAACGTGGAAGGTCTTACATTCGGTAAACAAAAGAAATCGAAATTGTACTATATTTCCATACCATTTTTTTAAACTGAAAATAAATTTCAACGAATTCTTTGTCAATACTGGACCAAATCTCGCCAAAAACATCAAACCACCGATAAATAAAGCAAACATTTATGACTATTTGCGTGTGAATACGGAGGCATCCATGTTCCCTCACCCCACTGATGAACACGATTTGTTGACGGTTGTGAACAAGTGTAAAGGAAAATCCTCTATGGGTTAGGACAGAATAGACATGTATGTTTTGAAAACGGTAATTTCCCACAGAGCTAAACATCTTACATATATATATATATATATATATATATATATATATATATATATATATATATATATATATATATATATATATATATATATAACACATCATTCAAAAAAGGCATTTTTCCAGATAATATGAAATTACAAAATTCATGTCTATAAGACCGGCGAAAAAAATATTTAACAACTGCATACCTATCTCTCTATTGCCGCAGGTCTCGCGAATTCTAAAAAAACTATTTGATAACAAATAACTATTGCAACTGACAATAAAACACTTCAATTAGGGTGTTCATAGACTTGAAAGAAGCTTTCGACACTGTCAATCATAATTTACTAAATAAAACAATTTGAAATGAATGTTATTCGCGGTATAGTACTTAAATGGTTAGTTAGCTATTTAAAAAAAAGGACACAATCTCTCTGCATTGATGAAATCGGATCTCTTAGAAATAGTATGTGGCGTGCCACAAGGTTCAACATTAGGACTGAAATAATTTTTGCTATATATAAATGATTTGTATAATGTTCCTAGTATATTAAAAAAAATTCTGTTCGCGGATGACACTAACATATTTTATAGTGCTGATAATCTAGAATTGCTTGGTAACACAATTAGTCAAGAGTTGAATGAGCTGCACAATTGGCTTGCAGTTAACAAACTGTCTCTTAATATTAATAATAACTAATTGCATGGTGATTGGGAAAGGAA
>OY759265.1:7969192-7999192 GCA_963662155.1 Lamellibrachia columna
TATGGCGACGATGTTGGTCAGAGTAATGAACAGAGGGAGCGAGCGAATATGGCAAACCTTATTACATATATGAAAGAATATGGCAAACCGTATTACATATATACACTACTCGAAGGCACTGTTTATCTAAATTAATTTAAAAAAAACCAGAAGTAATACAACAACATATTTCCATACTGCAAGTACAGTGTGGAGTCTGAAACTGAGACTTGGCTATCTGTGCATGTAGAGCCCGCCTTTCCTTGATCCGCATTTTAGTATGTCCCCCACATTTCTCTCCTTTGCCAGTTCCTTGTATCTACCCATCAGCCGATCGTTCCCTCTGTTCCTCCTCCTCCCTCGCTTCCTTCCGGTAGTGCCGGGTTAACAATGTAGGGGCCTGGTACAAATGTTTTGTGTGGCTCGTATCGGTTGCTTAAAAGTCGAAGATCGAGACGCTTGGTATTAACTATGGAGGGAACCCCAGGACTTCGCGTTTACTCAACTATGTTTGAGCGTAGGCATTAACAGACTGTTGTCGACGAGGCTTACAAGATTACAAGACAAAACGGCGTATAATGGCAAACAAGAAAATACGGCGTACAATAAAATAGAGACTGTACAAGTACTCCAAGCGAAGAGTGACATCCAAATACCTTCCACCAAATTATTTATTAACGGTTGTAGGTGCGATCATGGCAATAGTCTGATCTGATTGTACTTTCTGAAGCATTAATGAATTGTTTGCGCGTTTTGGCAGCGCTTAAGTTAGACAAATATCTCGTCAAAATTAATCCGACGCATGACGTTCCATTCCACACCGAATCGGATGACCCAGTCTGTTCTGGCTCATTGTGGACCGGTGTTTATCCTTAATCAGTTTCACCTTGAAAAAAAAGACCTCTCTCCACTACAGTTACTAACAATCACAGTCGAAGCGGAGCAATACATCCATATTGATCAATATCGTCGCCATATCCGATTAGTCAAGTTTCACAAGTTTCTCAGCAGCATGTCGCATCTCTTTTGGTTCCATAACTCCGTCAAGTACGGCGAAAAAACCCAAAGCGGTCACTTATCTCAGAGTAGGTTTTGCCTGTTTCATATATTTCCGAAGGCAGCACATCAAGGATGAGAAAGAAAGTACCTCGCGTTTGTGGGGGAGTGGGGGGGGCTTTCAGAAGCTGGATGTCATTGGCTTGTCTTTTGAAGTCACATGTCTAGACTATTAATGCATTTTATTCTTTGCCTACCTCTAGCTTTTTGTCCTTCGATTTATCGTTCAATAACGTTGTTTTCCAATCTGACTGTTCCTCAATATATGACGAAATGGCAACTGTCTTCTTATCGTTTCCAGAAATAGCCTAACCAGTCAAACACTTAACTTCCTGTTTGTTGGCTACGATCAGGGACAGTAATAAAATTAACAATTGAGCAATGTTACAAATGTTCCTGTATTTATAAATTGCACCGTTTCGTTTCTTTTAAGCAAATACTAGTTTAATGTTTCAGTGTACGTTTACGGTATTTAAAGAATAAGAGTAATATCAGGAGGGGAGGGATAAATAAATGTGTGTGTGTGTGTGTGTGTGTGTGTGTGTGTGTGTGTGTGTGTGTGTGTGTGTGTGTGTGTGTGTGTGTGGGGGGGGAGGGTGTGTGTGTGTGTGTGTGTGTGTGTGTGTGTGTGTGTGTGTGTGTGTGTGTGTGTGTGTGTGTGTGTGTGCGCGCGTGTGTGTTTGTGTGTGTAAGCCTTGCTGTCTTATTAATTCTTAAATTAGGCAAATGTCGTAATTTATATCTCTTGATATGTTTTAGCCATAAGTTGCATACTCCCAACTTTTCCCAAGACTTAACATATGGCTTATACGTTGAACTTATCGTCAAAACAAGTCGGTCATTTATTTGTCTTTCTCCGCAGGTCGAAGCTCCGTGGATAAAACATTTCTATAGTGATGGAGAGTTCTATGTTATTCCAGGGTAAGTAGCATACCAATGCGACACACAAGAACGCACGCATACAGTTATGCGGCTCACAGAATTAGATCATTGTATACAATGAAATAACTTGTTCGAAGGTCGGGCAATTTCGGCCAGTCCCGATTGGCTCAGTTCATTCAGTTTAGTACCTGACAATGGACAACGGTGAGATTCTAGTGATGGAAGTATAAGAACAATCAGCTTCCGTGGTGCAATTGCAGCATGATTTAAAAATAACTTTAAAGGCATCAACATGTCATGCAGGAACAAGATGTAGCGCACCACGAGCAACGGGGAAGGGGCGTAGTGTAATTAATAACCATTTGCTTTTCAACAGCCCTGTCACACGTGATAGTTAATAGGATTCTTGATTCATTTTAGAACGACTTTTAAGCGACATTTCAAGCGTTCTTTATTACATGCGTTGGCCATATTTGATCACGTACTCTTTGACGTTGACAGTAATAAACAAATGCAAAAGTATCTTACTTAACAAATAGATTAAAGAGAACCATATCGATTACGTAAAATTATTTGTGTCAATATGTTTATTGTCAGCATCAATCACGTGACACTGGGCGGGACAGAACAGGAGGGAAACTGGAACACTTCTGCCGACAAGACGGACAGGAACAGGATCTGGGAAGGAAGCGTCCGTCTTGTACCCAGTCTCAAGGTAAAGATTATCAACTGAACATGATTGTTCTCGATTCTCAACATAGTGTGACTGTTGGTGTGTGATGCTGAATTGGTAGTTACAATAACAATTAGATAAGTATAATATAGGGGAGGCTATAGAGGAATATGCCGCCTTTGTTCTCTTTGGTCATAAGACCTTGCTGCTTGATCTGAGATGAAAAGGTTTGGGTACAAATGAAAGCCAGCGACATTGGCTATAAAGTCCACATATAGGCACAAATGAATCAAACCAAAATAATAATTGCACACATACAGAAAACTGTACCCTCACAATGTGGCCTAGTACTCCTCCACGTGGGGGGGACTGGGGCACCACATGGGGAGAACCGGGCTCCCTATTTGAAATCGTAAAAGTATAAGAAGCAAACGTGTCAGAAACAAAACATAATTTATCGAACACATTGTTTTACAGATGTCAGAGGAATTAATCTTACTCGTGTCATACTGGAGTGCAAAACTTAACAAATTGTATATCGAACCCTTGCAAGAAACGATGCAGCAAATTGTGCTGTCAATCCGAGTAGGAGGTGTATTGGTGTTATTCTTTTGGGGCAGGCAGGTAAAAAAACTATACAAGTTCTTTAGTTGGGTAGTTGTCAGGCCATCGTTGATGTTGTCAGCCACATTGGGACTCCGTGAATACTCTTGCAATGTACGTTATAATTGTGTGCATGCAGTACCAAACCACATCCACCATCTGTCTAGTACCTGATATTGTCAATCTAGCCAATTGTTCTTCTGTCGCTTCGATTTTGTCCTGGTAGTTATCCTTCTATGTTGGTAGGTACCTGATTATCTGGTCTTGTTTTCCAATGGCCGCATTTAGCCAGCTTTCTTCTCTTACTGAAACACAGCAAACCTTTTTCTTCCTTAACACCTACTTTATCTCTGACCCAGATGTCTTCCTCTGTGTCCAGCTTATTTTGAGGATTCTATGCCACACACACACATATCGAATGCATACATCCGTTTCTCATCCTCTTTCTTGAATGTCCAGGACTCACTGCTGTACTGAGCAATGCTCCAGACAAGGGAGCACACAAATCTCTTATTTAAACTTATTCTTATGTCATCGTATTTCAAGATGTTAACAAGATCACTTGTAAGGCTTCTCGGTGTAACCAGCCGGACTCTGATGTTGTGTCTTTGATACTGACTATTGAGCCTAGGTATTTGAACTTTAGCACCAGTTCAATCTCAGTCTCATCAATCCGCACTGGGCATACTCCACTCAGGGCCATTACATTTGTCTTCGTTTAATTGATTTTCAGGCCGAAACTCTCACTATGTCTCTTCACTGAGCTTGCTAGTTTTTTTCTGTTATTCCTTTGATGTTATTATCAAGGTGATATCATCTGCATAACGAAGGTTTAAAAAAAATTTCCTGCGATGACACACACATATCTCTCGGCATCTCTTCTTCTACCAGCATGATTACAAATGTTAATAAGTAAAAACTAATAGCACTGCAACTGTTATCATGACCCGTAACACAATTGTTCACCATTTGGATTACTGCATACGAAAACACCCATTGCAGTACATCGTGGCAATACGTATCATAAATGCGGTTGATATGTTTCCTTGCTAAAACGGGATTGTGCTGTGTGCCGTGCATTGCTGTACGGTGTATATTTCGTTCACAATACAATGTTTATAACGTTGCGTGGGTGCTCGTGCTAACACTACTCACCTCTGTTCATTCCCGTTTGCTCAAGATCGTGTGCTGGCATTGCTCGTTATTTGTTCGGTTACCAACGTCTCGATTAGGCCTACATTGTCTACGCTCCCCATGATACTCAGGTATATCTACTAACACCACCTACGTTTATCAAATGCTATCACCACCATCAACACCATCTTCTAATGTACTCAAGTTGACGCAATGTTCCTGCCGAATAGTTGTTCTCCACATATATATAAATATATATATTTATATATATATATATATATATATATATATATATATATATATATATATACATATATATATATATATATATACATATATATATATATATATATATATATATATATATATATATATATATTTATATATATATATATATATATATATATACATATATATATATATATATATATATATATATATATATACATATACGCTCAGTCTATATATATATATATATATATACATATATATATATATATATATATATACATATACGCTCAGTCTTGTTCAACTTGATACATGTCTTGTAGATTTATTTATAAGCTAATTGTGACAGTGGCATGAGCAGAAACATGTGTACATTCATATGTCAATGTATGGTTCATTGTAAATGAGCAACTGATATATAAACCGGCTTGGGTATCTACAGCGAGCCACTGTGTTGCAAGACACAGTAGGTCTGCGGCCTTGTAGACGCACTGTAAGGCTGGAACGCGAGACTGTCCAGCATGGGTCGAAAACAGTGCAGGTATTCAAATATGGTCGTTTTATTTGTGCAACACTAACTGCACATAACAATAATGCATTCACATCCATTGACACGGTTATATGTTATTCCTTCTGTTGTCTTCATGGCGAGTTGATCAGGCAAGCCTCAACAACAACTAAATCATGCAAACATGCAGTTTGGTCCATTAAACTCGATTTAACTATACGCTTTTGGTGATATGTAATGTGATACGGATAGCAAATTTTAACTAGACATAGGCGTTGATGTTTGTTTTGGTGATGATTTCAGATTGTGCACAACTATGGCCACGGTGGAGCAGGTATCACTCTTTCGTGGGGATGCGCTCTGGACACGGTCAAACTGGTCAAGGATTGCGTCAATGACATCACATGCTAAACACGAGCACAATTAGCTCAACGCTTTTATAAAATCTTGGAATGTTGACATAGCAAACCCTAGCAAAGAGCTTAAACCTTTGAGGCTGCTTCCAGCGAATAATCAATTTGAATTTATTATTACACTTAATTATGAAAATAAATATCGATATTAATTTATTAAGAATAACCATTTATGTTATGATCTACATATTATGCGAGTCTGCTTAGCCTACAAGCAGTACCAGATTCAATGTTAATGCAGGGATATATTATATTAGATAGAGGCCACCAGCTCTGCTCCGCATATATCGCCTCGTGACTTTATATATCGGTTTTTCATAACTTGATTCCAGGATATGTGTAAGAGTAAATGCAAATAAAGCAAAAGCAATTATTTTTCACGTGGCAAAGTAAAAACATTTCCAGAGTGCAGTACCAGCTATTTGCCAGTATACGAATAATTAAAATACTAATAGATAACAGTGTTCACATTGAAACAATCATCAAATACGTATACTGATTTACTTCTGCATTTATCAACAATTATGATAATGAACATGTGAATACAAAAGTCTACTCAAAATTATCACAGAACGCCTCTGGATATAATAATCTACTTACCTGTACATGATGGTAGGAGTCTAGATATAGTTATCTAATTACAAATATCTCTAGATATCTATTTACAAATATATTTTGAAAGAATAATCTACATACAAGTATCTGGTACACCTCTGTATACAATGATATATTTAAAATGATCACGGTACACATCTGGATACAATGATATATTTATAAATAACAGGTACTCCTCTGTTTACAATACAAATTAAAAACTGTTATTATAATGTATGAAGCAAATAAAAAGTTGTTACCACATAGTATGCTGTTATTATTCAACAGTTTATGACACTGCACGTGAAACATTACGAGGCAAAAAATTAAGACATAATTCACTAGACCAAAACATCCGAAGTGATCAAGTAGGTATCGATCGCAGACAATTTAGAACACGGAAAATAGCAAATTTGGACATATGTAATGAAACATGCACTTATTGAGGTAGTGACCACATGATGGCGTGACAGCTGCTATGGTCATGTAATATAATATTCCACATTCCTAGGGTTTTGATTCAGCATGGAAACATACGAAACTACTATCCCACCGGAACAAACCTGAAATGATAATGAGAGCATAATTATCAGGAAACATGTAACCCGTGATGTTCATTACCTTGCTGCACTAGCCAACCGCGTGTAGGCTGTCAAAGAAGTACCTCTCAAAATGTCAGAGACAGAAGAGGAGGCCCAGTTCTAAACCATCCCGAACACATAACGATGTTCCCACTGGTTATCAACTTTTTTTTATTAAATACGAGGCACGCCATTTTTACGAATTAGTAGTAGATTAAAATTAGATGATCGAAGTTGTCTGGGCTTTCTTGCAGGAGTGAGCAAGCTAGATAAATTATCTTGGTATAAAATTATATACTAATAATAATAGTTTATGTGAGTAAAAACAATTTTGTCTTATGAACATGATTGCACCCTAGACATCAACAAGAATGAAAGATGGCTCATCCAACGGCGCATTCCCATATGAAGCAGATAAACATTTGTTACCGAATAATCTGCTGTTAGTATTCAACAGTTTATAATACCTAAAACATGACAAAGTGAAAACTGAAGACAGGTGTTTGCAACAATAACTATAAAAGCACAATGCAAGGTACAAGGTATACAATTATGGAGTTCACTACACCAAAACATCCGAAGTGATCAGGTAGGTATCGATTGCAAACAATTTGCACACGGAATGTAGTAAGTTTGGACATGTGGAATTACAAATTATTACATTAACCATTTATGGTATGCACTTATTGAGATAGTTGTCACATGATGGACGTTCGCACGAACGCACGCACGCACGCACGCACGCACACCTAGGCTAGCAGCTTCTTAACTGGCCTTGACTGCTGTTTGTGCGCATGGGTAGGAAGTTGTCATCTCTCCTCTTGGTCTCCTGTATCATATTTACATGTTTAGCAGCTTCAGCGGCAGTGCCCTGAGCTTGTCACCATACTCGAGTTTGTTAAGTTCTGGGACTATTAGTTAGTTGTCCGGCAGCGCTGGTCTCGACGGCAGCGGTGGAGGTTGGTCAGGGTGTGGACATCTTCTTACTAGATAAGTAGAAACCGACACAGTCGGGTAAAATGTTGCCGAAACGGTCAACATATGGGAGCAGGAAAATAAAGTGTCTGCCATTACCATTACCAGTCACTTACCTTCAGATAGTGGGCGCCAATATGACGTGCCCACTAGTATGGCGTAACATATAGGCAACTAGATGCGTCATTTCCGGTGTAAATTCAAGAATCGCGTCACGTCACGACCTCCATTGATGCCGACGGTGTGAAGTTGGCGGAAATAATATGCCAATATCGAGCATAATAAAACGCGCATACTGTTTCCCTTCACTAACTGGTCGCTCGTATTTATCGAAACAAATAAAAATGCGACATTATAACCTACAAATGTCGCTGTAACAAAACAATCTTATCAATCTACTTAAGCGTCTCCGGTTAACGTCCGCGCACCCTATCGGATGAATTGAGGTTCTCCTTAAGTTTCCGCTTGGAGGGCCAGGAGTGTTGTTCGTCATCTTTATCGCCACTGCCTTGTTAAAACCGTCCTCGCTACGCAACACAACACATCAACCATACAACGCAATCGACTAAGTACTTCAACTAAAACAATAAACTCATGGCACATTCTCAAACTGTCGATGCCAGCAGTTTGTTCTCTTACGTTACAGGAACAAAACCACTGCATATTTTCCCATTGCATTTTCCTTGGTGGCCTCGTTAACGTTTTGCATTATTTGTAGAACACGTGACCAACAACTATTCTGAAACTTCATCGCATCCACTGTCACTCCGTTACCAATGTGCTGAAAAATTAAGTTTCGTCAATATCCCCTTCAGCAAACGCGCTTACCCTAAAAAATTGGCAGTTTTTGTAAAATATATACCGCCTGGGAATATCACCACTAAAATACCTACGCGTCTTCAAATCCGCTTTATAAAGAAAACATATCTGCGTTTTAATAAATGTTGTTTATTTCCTGTGTCTCGTAAGCTACTTACGATTTCCGCCATTTTTGAAGAGAAATTAGATGTGAAATTTATAACACATGGTACTGACACAAAAAAGGGGGTGTCATGACGAAATATCGGCTAGCCGTATCCCGCATATACAACTAACCAACACTACTCTCCTGGCTGCTGATAAGTAGCACATATATTGTTTTAGTAAATATTATAATAATGATCGTAATTGCTACCAGCTGAACGAAAATCCCGCTTGCTCTAGACTGAATTGACGAATGAACCACTTGCCATTACTGATTGGTATTCCACCGTACTTTGGTGTGTTTCTGTCTAAAAGAAGCTAAACGCTGTTGTTACCGGTAAAAGACGGACTGATGATAGGACTAGCAAGCGCTGCTTGACGACCTGCTTCAGACGCCACGGCACAGCCGGACGCGTGCACTACTGTCATTACTATTAGAACGACGGTAAGATGAAATATTACTATAATTTTAATAAACAGTTTAATTAACGTTGTGTGCCGGCTGAATGTGATGCAATGCCAATATTTGCCTATTTCTGCTATAATTGGAACACAATTGCATATATTGATTGTACGCAAATTAGCTAGTTGCTACGCTTCGCGACCATTTAATGGTATTCCCACAAGATAAAGTAAGTAGGTTTTATGATCTGCCGAACATTAGTCATTTGATTAACAATGATATCCACTGCGAAACATTCACAGGCCATGATGTGGTGGATCCATATTGTAGCTCATCATTTGACTAAAGCAACTGATTTGAGCAAAGTTCGATCATAATGTGTGGTCTTTGTTACTACCAGGGATGACGTTAAATTGTCACGAGTATTTCACAAGAATATGGCTGCTAATTAATAATGTGTCCCTTCTCCTTCTAGTGTTTGTTAATATAATTAAATACTCAAGCATATTCACGGGAAATTATTATGTGGTTAATTATCATCTGCACGTTGTTGGTGCAGATACACAAACTGCTGACTAAGCAATGCAATTCACGACGGCACCGAACCATATGAGAGAGAGTATTAACTTGGAAAGTTACGTTAACAACATATTAATTAAATAAAATCTAATTGATGCATTTACTGAACACCTTAAAATGTGCCAATAAAAACGCAAACATTGTTTGTCATGCTTATACGTGTTCTACATCAATGATGCATGTCTAGACTTGATTGACGAGTGAACCAATTTTCAGTGCATTGTTATTAGTGATTAGTGTTCAGTTAAGCATGTAACTTCTCACGTTTAAAATAAACGCTGTTGTGACCAGTAAAAGACTGGTTGATAATGAAGCCAGCAAGCCCTGTTTAACCCTTTAGACCTCAGTGCGTTTCTGTGTAAAGCCCCTGGTTCCTCAGAGATTAAGTTAGATTCTGAAAAAAATTAGGGGTGTCCGTTTTTGGGATGTAGCTCTTTTATTATTGAATTTGCATTTTGCAAGTTATAATTATTTTAAAGGACATAGAATGCTCTTCAAATTGGGTGTAGATATGTTTTTGTATGAATAAAAAAAGTTGTCCGTATCTCAGTAGGCGCGCCAGTATCTCGGTATTTCATATTATATGCCATAACTTTTCTATGCTTCATTTCTTACAGCTACAAGTTGTTGTTTTATTAAAGATAATTTAATTACCTACATATTAGTACCAACATTTTTATTATATCTAAAATATATGTTGCTCATACTGGAGTACTATGGAAGCATACTTGACAAATCTACGAAGCAGGAATTAAATATCACTATATGGCGTCTACCTTCAATGCACACCATGTTGCAGTGCTGCAATTTATATTATAGTAAATGCAATTGAATAAACTATATACTGGTACAAGATGTCATTGTATCAGAAATAGTTTGCCCAAACAAGATGTGGTAGAAAAAACACCACCGGACCATTATTTCGACACCGAACATAATCATTGACTGCTGTGTAACTTTTTTATTATCAATATTGTACAGAAGCAACTTTTATTTTATAGATCAGAGAAATACCTACACAATGATACATGAAATGTCAAATTGTGACCGCTTGAATTAGAGATATTGAAAAATCAATAACACAGTTTTGACACTTCCGCACAGATATGAGTGTGTATAGCAATACATAATTTCCTACATGTATGAACAACTAGCAAATGTGGGATAAGTTAGCATACTCCATGTCAGTGCTGCTCTAACTAATTAGTAATAAATATACAATTATATAAAATGTTTGAATATTTATTTTCTGTTGCAACTATGAAAATCACTAAACTCGACACTAAAACACTACAGTTTGAACAACCAGTGGCCACTCGTGAATGTTTCTAATCTAACTCTGGCCTTGCACAACTAAACTCTACACTACAGTTCAAATATCCACTGGCGACTCGTGTGAAGACAGTTCGATCACTCGTGGTACTTCCTGAAGCACACTCCAGCCTTGCATAAATATACACGGCAGGTTGAGCATCCAAAGGTTGACTCCACATAGCGGCCAGCCGACGTCTTGACCTTGTCGCGGGAGCATACGTAGCATGCACGCTTACGTCCAGCAAACTTCACAGGTGGGTGGCCTTCAATGACATTGTCCGCCACAACAAGGTCGACCACAAGGTTGTCGATGGCTGGTTGCACACGCTGTGCCCGGTACACGTGATCGTCGCACGCTGTGCCCAGTGCACGTGCTCGTCGCACATGTTGTGGATGAGGTGGAGCTTGAAGCTCTTCAGTCCGTACTGTCGTGTAGAGGCAGGGAGAGGTCGATGGGCGATAGTCCACAGGACGTAGGCGTTGATGAGACCGACGTTGAGGAGCAGGTGGTGGCGCATCAGCCTCATCACTACGCGGTAACCCAAGTCCAGGTTGGCTGCTGCATCAGTGGATGTCGGAGAAGGCGAGACAGTAGCCGGTGTGCACCACACTTCTTCAGCATATATTGCTTCCATGCCTCCCGTCAAATCTAATCATTGCGAAGCAGTTGGCGAAGTTAGTTTCACACACCGTGATGAACGGACGGACCTTCGCTAGCTTGTCCGTCGCCTCTGCCTCAGCTGCCAGCGAGCAGTGAAAGTACTGGCAAAGTTGTTCATAGCGTCGCCGCGACATCACGCTGGAGATGTATGGATTATGGAGTATGGGTTCCTCCGACCAGTAATCCTTATATTCGGGCAGGTCAGCCATCCCCATTGCAATGTTGATTCCAACAAATGCCTGCACCTCGGCAGCTGACGTTGGATACCAGTGGGGATCGGATGTCGCATACATATCCACAGTGGGTTGCAGTGGTGGACGTTTCGCAGCTGCATTTGCATTTGTTGCAGCAGCCAAGTTCACAAAAAAGTCCACCCCAAACACCTGTTTGAAAAATTCCAGAGGGCTGGCAGAGTGTGGCAGTGGGTTTCTCGGTCCTGCCTCTTGGGAGAATGGCCGCACCACAGGTGACTGAACATCAGCAGTTCTCTGCCAGCCACGATCCAACACCACAGTAGCTGTGTTGGTATGGACTCGTCTTCCAGCACGACGATGGTAGCCACCAGCACGTCCAATGCCACGTGCACGTCCAATGCCACGAGCACGTCGAACGCCACTAGCACGTCCAACGCCATGAGCACTACCACGTACAGCAGTGTCCTCAGTCTCTGTGTCATCGGAATCAGCGTCATTGGATTCCGAGTCACTCCATTGCTGCAAACATGTTGAAAACATTTTAGTAACACATAAAATGACATAACATTACCAGCATGGTGTAGCCCCATGTTGGTACTACATGTAACTCTGCTTGAAAAAGGTTGGCTGCACAAAATGTGTCAATCTTTAGACCTGTGTTCATATTAACATTGTGTACTACCACGGAGCAATAAGTAAATATATATATATATAATTATATATATGAGCAATGTATAAAATAGGTGTTCATTAGCAGTGCTATTACTAGACAACACAAACATACAAGCAGGAGGTGTAAATCTTTGGCTTATGCATAAGCATTAGTCATAATAAATGTTTGCATGCGCATTACACCACCATAGTATACATAGGCATAGTGATCAGTAGCAATACATCATATTATTTATTACTAATATTATAAGATATATACATCTAAAAGTGTCAGACAAGGTTGGATGTAAACAGTACTTATAAAGTGTCAGACAAGGATGGATGTAAACAGTACTTATAAAGTGTCAGACAAGGATGGATGTAAACAGTACTTATAAAGTGTCAGACAAGGTTGGATGTAAACAGTACTTATAAAGTGTCAGACAAGGATGGATGTAAACAGTACTTATAAAGTCATTTATAAATGTTGACAGCCAACTCCCAATGTCATTACTGTGTGACTGGGAGTGCCTGGACACAGGCACAGCTGTCAAGCGTCAGCCTCAGTCAAAACAACAACAAGTGAACAACAGGACAGTCCCGCAAGTTACAACACTTACACATCCCGCAATAATACAACTACAAGATCGTCCTACTATGTCCTAATCGAAATACGAATAGCGCATTGACTTCGTGCAATAATAAGAGAGTACGGGACTCGTAGCTTGTTTACAAAATGGGCGTGACCGACCAGCTTCCCTGACAACAACAATGTCAATGATCGTCATGCCAAAGCATCGAACAAAGTCGCATATAATTACCTGAACTTCGATGTCTGAAGCACTTTCTTCCATATCGCTGTCATCGCAAACACGTTTTAACAAGATTTAACAAAATTGCCATCTCGAATAAGTTCCAGATGGCAAGTAGAGAAGGAAGCCATTGGCTTATCGAGAGTCCAACAATTTTCTCATCTATGTGTAGCCCTCCCTTATCAGATATCTGTCAATTCTATTTTTAACTATATTCACACTACTAGCATTAACACAATCATTTGGCAGTTTGTTCCATTCATTTATCACCCTCTGTGAGAAAGAGTACTTTTTCATATCCAACCTACACTGCTCCTTAACTAATGCTACTTTGTGTCCTCTGGTTCTACTGCCTTCTTTAAGTTTGAAGAA
The DNA here is from genome assembly GCA_963662155.1 of Lamellibrachia columna. Taxonomy (NCBI): domain Eukaryota; kingdom Metazoa; phylum Annelida; class Polychaeta; order Sabellida; family Siboglinidae; genus Lamellibrachia; species Lamellibrachia columna. The sequence continues at coordinate 7,982,768 of OY759265.1, forward strand.
CATATTCCTATCAACATCCTCATAACCGTTCACTAATTTAAACACTTCTATTTGGTCTCCTCTTCGTCTACTTTTCTCTAGTGTTGTCAAACCACATTGTAATAAGCGACTTTCGTAACTAAGGTCTCTCAATTATGGAATCATTTTACTTGCTCTTCGTTGTATTCTTTCTAGCTTGTCTATGTCTTTTTACGTATGGGCTCCATGCTTGAATACAATATTACAAATGTGGTCTACATATTGCTTTGTACAGGGGTACAATTAGTTTCTCCTTATACGTGATAGTTCTCCTAATTAGCCCTAGAATTTGATTTCCTTTCGAAGCAGCAATCCCACATTGCTCTGAAACTTTAGTAGTACCCTTAAGGTTCTCAATCATCAATTCCGGAGCACATGTGTCTGAACGACTTCCGGTTGCGGGCGCAGCACACCAGAGCGCCCCTTGCGGCTGTGGGAACACCAAAAACCGTGCGCAGCACACCAGAGCGCCCCCTAGCGGCTGGAGGAGCGCCTCATGACGAATGAAGATAACCCTAAGTGTAACTCCAACCTGTTGACGGTTGTGTAGGCGCGCGTGCTAACAGTGGTCATTAACAGGGTAATTAACAACTGAGATCAAAGGACCTAACGAGGAGACGAGAAACGAAAAAAACACGATATCGTACGAGTGCACACGTATTTTTTTTTAATAACACAAGCAGCATGACGATAAAACATGGGTAGCGTGTAATATCACTACGACTACAACTATGACGATGAAGATGAGGCGTCTTGCGGATGTTGACCATCACGCCAGAGGTCGCGAGCTTAGGGGTGTCTCCACCTCGCCAGAGGCTCAATCGATGTACGATGTGTGATAGTACAGTCTACCTTGTCGCATCTGTTTAAGCCAATCAAACACGCGGCAATCGTTAGCAACTAGATCAGTGCCGAATACATTGATAAAAGTTCTCATCGACAAGCCGTTACAACGAAGCAATACAAAAGCTACGCAATATTGTCCACAAATGTTAGACAGGGGACTCTGAAGTCTCTTGCTATTATGAGTCCACTCGGAACAATGTTTGTTCATGAAGGTGCGGAACACCGCGTGACGTGGCGGCAGGCGGTACGAACAGAAGTAATCGCCGCGTCCGTTGGCGGCCAGGAACAGCGCTATCCAATGTTCGCCCGGTTCGTCACCGTCATCGGTGTTGCACACGAAGGCCTTGGGTAGAACGCCGTGTATCGTCGCAGGCACTCCGTCTTTGGGTACGACACCGCGAAATATCGATCTGGTGCACGGGTCCGTCTCCAGTAGTCGGGCGGTCTGCAGGGTGTCCATCTCAATAGTCACAGATGACGTTGCGGCTCTTGTCGATTTCCAGCACGGACTCGAATTCGGCGTAGGCTATGACGTTCACGGTGGTCTGCAGCGCGTTGGGGAAATGAAGTTCTATGCGCAGGTTGCCCTTTTGTACCAGATGGAAGCAGGGGCCGTCGCACTGGTCGGGGGTCAAGTCAAAACCGAAGAAGGTGTAACCGTGTCGGTAGTCGCTGCGAGTCAGACCGTCCCCCTCGTCCTACCAAACAGGCTCATGTAGCTCCTGACGAAGAGGTCGTCTTGGAAATTGGGCTGAAAAGGTTTGGAGGGTATCTGTCGTCCGTCCACGTACACCGCGTGGAAGCTTATGGCGTTGTTCTTGGCGTGAAACGGATTCTTGTCGTACGCACCGTTGTAGGCGTCGTTATCGATCAGGCACAGCACCAGACGTATCGGCAGAGGGCCGAGGAACAGGTTCTCGTGCGTGTGCGACCGAGCACCCGCGGGAATGGAGTACACCTTGCAGTCGACGGACCGCATCGGATACTTGACCGTGCTCTTCTCGAGAGCCTTGATGTGTGGCATCTGCACGGTGGGATTAAGGGTGGCCTTCTTTGCAAACAAGGTGGCATTGACGATGTTAATCCTGTAATCGGGGTTGGGTCCACCAGCCATGAGCGCAAACGCAGCCTTACTGCGCACCAGTCGGATCTTGACATCGACGCCGTTGATCAGGAATTTATCTTGCAGAAACAGATCCACGTGTAGACGACCCATCATGTCGACCACTCGACTCCGTACGATGTTCTCTCGTCGAGCCACGAACCCTGCGTTAGCCGTGGCTCCGTCGACTATCTCGACGGCATCCATGTGAGCGGCCGTGTCCTTGTGCCACAGCTGACCCGTCAGCTGCGTGACATTGGCATCGGTACCGTAACTCAGCAGCGTCTCGATGTAGGCACGATACGCGTACGTGTTGGCCGAATGGGTCACGAGCGTGCCGTTCAGGTAGACGTCGACCTGACCGAACAGCGAATGCAGCCAGTTATTCACTGGTCCCACGGGGTCGGCCAAGTCGAGATCGTCCCCGTTGGCTCGCGTCACCTTCATCTGCACGTGTAGCATTGTGTTGGCGAGATCCAGGTAATCGTCTCCCGATCCAGGGATCAGGAATTATATTGGTCCACCAGAGTCCAGAGAGGCCATGGGTTGATGTTCCACAACGTGGCTGTCGACGATGCTGGTCTGAGTTGGGGGTATGGTGAAGAGATCCAGCTCGGAATTGACCCCTTCGCACGACTGTCTTTGTACGACCGCCATCGTCGTCGTCGAATATGTCGGCCTCACGTTTCTTGGGCGCTGTCTCGTGCGCCGTCTCTTCGCTGTAGTGACTCCTGTCTTCGCGGGTGCTCGTTTTATACGTTTACGAGGTCTCACGCCAGGGATCTCAAGGTTACGCAGCATGCTCTTACCAGCGTCCGTGACGCGACGTTTAGCTTCCTTTTTTATGTTCTGTCCAGATAAGACGTCGCCAGCTATACGCACGCCGGTCTTCAACGCTCCCTTACCCAACGCCACGGCACCTCTCTTGATGAGTGGCATGGCGCTGCGCAGCAGACCTCCGAACAGACGGTATTGTGCACCGGCGAAGTAGGGCAGCGCACCACCCGCCTGCCGCGCGTAATAGTCATTGTAATTCATCGTCAGAACAGTCCGGTGCTACGCCGTCGAAAATTAAGCGTCACCGTCACTCTACCGTACTCGAATAGCACGCACCGTCCGGTGTCGTCTCTTATATCCACCTCTATGGTCCCGAACTCCTTGCGCAACAGAGGCACGTAGTGAACTTTAGTGAAACGATCGGACACCGTGGCGCCGTGACCTCCACGAACCGGGAGGCGTCGCAACAACGGCACGAGACTGTCGCCGACGATGCGAGACTCCACGACGTCCATGTAGACGTAGATGGTATCGAACCCTTGATTCATGTTCACCACGGTATTGGCCTCTTGACGGAAAGAGTACGGGCTATCGATATTTTTATTTGGTTTTTCGGGTGGCAAAGTAACGGTGGCCGACGGCGTGAGACCTAGCTCCGGTGGGTAGGCTCGATTTGTTTCCTCTCCTACTCTCGGGTGGGTGTACACACGTGTATCCCTATCTCTCGCTGGACTGGTGACAAGCGACGGGTAGAATCCCAAAATGGTACCCATTGCACTCTGGTACGGCATGCTGAAGTCGGTACCCGGTGACATGTGCAACGTCATTTTCTGAGTGATGGTACTGTAGCTCAATTTAGCCCGCGTCTTATCCGTCCACATGCGTTTCAGCGCCTTGTTGACGTGGTCCAACAATACGTCAGTACTGCGGTAATACCCAGCCTCAATCTTCGTACTCGGGGTAAGATCCACAGGAGTGCGCTCGTTGAGGTAGAACCAGGTGTCGTCCTCTCGAACGTTGTACCAAGTATGCGGGTACTGGATCTCTGCCAGTCCGCATTCCCACTCGCCAGACACCGATATGCGTTGAGGCAAGTCCGTGATGTAATGGGCCAAGGTGTTATCGGGGTGCACCTTCATGGAAGCGTTGCTAGGTAGCGTCAGATAGAAATCAGTCGCCATTGCGTCTCAACGTGGGATTGGGTAGTAGGTAACCCAACGAACTACTCAACAGAGCCGTCCACAGATTAGAATTCTCGTGACCTGTCGTCAGGTTGTAAATGCTTATCAGGATGACCGTGTACAAGAAGACGACCTGACACAGAAACACAATCTCCTCTTTGGGACACACGGTACCGAACAGATGCCAGGGAGTGCTGTCTTTCTCGCTCGACGCATCAGTACAATCCTCTTGTTCTTCCTGCTTTACCTCCTTGTCTATGATGGTGGTGGTGGTGGTGGTGGTGAAGGCCTGTGGTGTCGTGTCTTGTGTCATTTCTCGAATGAAGTTTCACCATACGCGCGGCTATTCTTTATAGTGGAGTGTACGAGTGCGCTGGCATCGATCCAGCTGTTGAATTTTGAGGGATAGCCGAACCATTTCACCAAAGCCTCCGTTCGTCTACCAACCTTACGGCGTTGCAGTACCAGTTCGTAGCCCCACTTCGTAGAAGGTGCCGTCCAGCACTTCAAAGAGATCGTCCCGCAAGCGGTACACGGGTGGATCGAAGGGATGAACCTCGTGTATCGTGAACATCTCTTCGCTCCAGTTCGTCTCGTAGCCCTTTTCGAACGAGCCGTCGTCGAACGAGGTGTGGGCGTCCTGTTCCGACAACCATTCTGCGACGATTTTTCGCGGCACGCGCGTGACGCGTCGCAAGGCACCGACACCGCCATAACTGCCTACCCTTTTCGGATCGAAGTAGACCTCCCTCATTGGTTGTTCTATCCTCCGCGCCATTAAAATAGGAGGTCCGACGCGTTGACGGTGGCGGTGACGTTGACTCCGGAGTACGAATGCTGACGAATGACCAGGAGTACACCGACGTATAGTAGGACACACGCTATCGCACCCACAACGCTAACGGCGGAGCAACAACAGTCTAGTAGCGAAACCATAGTCTGAATAACGCCTGTTGCATAAGAATTCGGGCTATAGCGTCACCAAGCAAGTAAAGTCCACTGCAAAATATCGCAACGACGACGGAACGGTACGCGTCCTGTGGATCGGTTGACATGACGAACACTGTGCTATGGACACGCATCGTGCCACCTTATAAGTCGTCCCAACCAGCCAATGACGACAGAGCCTTGCGTGATTCGGGGGAGGGGGGGGTGGGGGGTGGGGTGGTCATGGAATGTTCCATTCGACGGCGCTGACGAGCGAGGGGTGTCCAACTTAGTGATCTTCGTGCACTACCAGCAGCAGCAGGAGTAGTAGCTGACCGACGAGAGGGAGTGACCGTCGTCGCCTGTCGTATGTAGGCTCTCCAGGCGACGTTACCGACCAACTCCATGGGCAGGTTGATGGCACAGAGTTGTCGTGCGAATGGCTGCCAACCCGTCGGATCGGTCTTTCTCTTACGTAACAGATCATTAACGAGATCCACCACGTTACTTCCGACAACCAGCACGCCCTGGTGTATAAGTTCATCGCAAGCGGTCCACGCTATATCTCTCTTGAGATGCTCCATCAAACGTCTGGCTTTGGCCTGCATGGTCTTGGGAACGGTATCCACGACGGTGGCCTCTAGTCCGCTACTAGGAGCTCGTACTGCACCCTCCGACCCCGGCCCCGGCCCCGCCCCCACCCCCGGCCCCGGCCCCGTCATCGACTCGTTCACTGTGACCACGCGTACCGGTTCCTTGGCGTGTTTATGGGACAAGACGTTGTACCGCTGTAACGCCTGATTATACATTGTTACCTTGGTCCCGTCGTCGAGGTCCTTTCTATTGAGGATGGTCATCATCTCGTCATCGAGGGCTTGCACCTTCTTACCTAAGGTGACCGTTGAGGGTGGTGGGGGTGAACGAAGTGTGTCCAACAGTCGCGGGTCCACCAAGGCCATCTTGCGTGCGTGTTCCATATATCTACCTCTTGAGCAGCACCTCTCGGAGCAAGGGTAGAAGTACCGAACTTGCCAACGGTGCTAGGAAGGCCGATAGGAAATCTACGCTTTGTCCCTCGCCGACCTGCTGTTGCAGCAAGATTCGTCTTCTTCTGACAGTTGGCGTTCGTCCCTGAGCCAACTCGCGTAACTTCGTCCTGTATTTACTCAAACGTCGCCTCTGTAATTCGCTCAATGGAATGTTCTTTTTTAATATGTTGTAGGCACACTCGGCTAGTGCACACAGCAGATCGGCGTCGGCGTTGGCGATGATGGCCCTTTTCAGTTTGTTGCTCTTGATTCTGTTCAGAGCCTGTATGCACACAATGTGTCTCTTCACCAGGTCAGACATGGTGCGAATGAAGAGACTATTCACGCACTCGGTCTTTTTATACCTTCGGCAAGTACACGCACTGAACACCGTCGTCTTGAAAGATGGCCGTGCGCAGACGCATGTCCTCGGGCGTGTCCTGTTTGAGATCGACCAATAGATAGCCGTACGGTACCGACGTTGCGTCTTTAAAAGCCTCTTGAACGAACTTGACGCGTCCCGGATACATCTGCCGAGACAAGTGCGACATCTATGATGCGTCACGAGGATTCTTGAACACCACCATGTACTGAGAATTCAGCCTGATGGTACCACTGTCTTTGTTTTTAGGGAACAGGTTCTGTATGAGATGCAGCACGGACGTGTTCCTGTGATGACTTTTTTTAGTGAACAAGGTCGTGACCCGTTCGTCCGTTTCTGCCATGAGATCGTCTATGACGATGAGGTTCCTCGTTGTCGATTCGAACATGGCCGCCGTCGTTAACCCTTCCTCGAACCGCACGTCGACCAAGTCCATCGTTGCGTAAGCCTCTTGCTCCGTAACACCACGTGATCTTTTCGGGAGGTGGATCGATCATACGCAACATATGCGTCACGAAAGTACTCTTGCCACATCCCGTCGGTCTGGCGACGATGCACGTGAAGGGATGTTTCCATCGTGCATCCATGATCGTGTATGAAACACGCTCAGCGTGCATCGCCTTTTCTACACGTCCACCGGACCCGTGCTCACCCCGTCCTCGTGCACCACGCGTTTGGCGTAGAAGTAGGTGAGGGCCGCCCGTTCCTGCACGTACGTCAAAACGCTCGAGTTATACACCCGGAATCCGCGGTTTGTTCCACTTCCGCTCCGACGGTTGTTGAGTACCTCCAGGAACGCATCCTTGTCGATGGTGTTGTTACGTTTGCTCAGTCCTTTGGTGCTACACTTGCCGGTGGCTCCGAAACAATAGTACGTCTTGCTACACAACCCCACGAACCCGTCACCGGACCACTCGACCTTCAACAGACCCGGTGGCCTCTTGTCGAACGCTCTGCGCGCCTTACAACACGCCTCGTCTCCAACCCACGATCGGCGAGTCGACAACGTACGTACTCGTTCCGATGTTCGTCGCAACATTCGGACGGGAGCCATTCGGAACGATGTCGGAAATAATGATTTTGTAGTGCTGTGTTCACGAGGGTATCGACGGACTCACCGGCCATTGCCAAATAGGTACTGTCTGTATCCATCTCGCAGTACTGGAACAGAAGGCGCGCCACGTATCTGTTGATAAAGTCATAATAGAACTGCAACATGCGCATCTTGGCGTACTGCAGAACGAAGAATCCCACGAGTACGGGTAGGGTGTACGTGACGGTTTTCTTACTCATCTCTATCTCGTACGCATCGTCGACGACGATGTCGAGTTGACGGAACCGTCTGTCGTTGACCATGCGCGATGCCGCCTTCTCTGTGCAGTAGTTGACGTCACGATGTCGGTCCACGTTGGTGATGGTATTTCCGTAACCCGAGTTCCCCTGCAAATTCATGGTGTCCGCGATGATGGTCTTGTCTCGGTGGACGTCTCCCTCGCGTCGGGCTGTGGACACTGCATCGCCGAACCGCCGGAAGCACGGAATAGGATCGTACTAGATGACCTGGTAGACGTGCAGCACCTCGAGACCGTGGTCCAGATACCATCGCAGCAGGGGCGTTGCGAACAGTATCTTATCGCCACGATAACTGCCTACGAGCATGCGCCTCGGAGTCGACATGATGTTGTGCTCTTCGGCGTATCGACGCATGAACGGTCCGAGATCCTCTCGTATCAGACGGATGTTCTTGAACACGTGTTGCATCTCGGCAAAGTGCTGGCGCAATTCTTCCGGTACGCAAATGTCGCACTCGATCATGCCGAACACGGTTCCTGCACGCATGCCGTTCAGGATCTGTTGCGATGTCATCGTCCACAGCGCGTGTCGACGTCGGGGAAATGCAGCATCCAGACACTTTCTTACGGCCGGATCTCGTCTCATCTCTTTCCACTCGCATTCCCACAGCTCGACGATCTTGACAAAGTGACGCAGGTAGGCGGTGGTCTTTCGGGTCTCGGCGAGCAGTTGCGCCATGGGTTTCCGGTTGACGGCGTTCACCTCTTCTCGGGTGCACGGGCAACCATGGAAAAAAGTACCTTGGAACTGATAAGCCGTGTTCGTCTCACTGCACCATCCATCCACCCGATGTTTGCCTATTCTCTTCTCTCGTCCGTTGATCTGATGTCGTATGGGACGTCCCGTGCGTTCGGATTCCCACGTCAACCATTCTGCAGCCATCTGTCCGTACAGCTGCGCCGATTCGGGGCGGAAGTCGTTCTCTGCCCGTCGTCGCGTGTACCATCCCATAGGCATGTCTTGCATGAGCGACCACAGGTACAGTGCGTTCGCGTCGTATCCGACGATCGACCGACACGGACGAGCAGCCTCTCCGTACTCGTTCTGACGTAGCGTGGCGACCCCTTTCTCGTGATAGCGGTGAAAAATGATCGAAGGACCGCCGATAATGTTATCTTTGACGAGGTCATGCAGATCTTTATTCTTCTCGTTGAAGATGGTAAAGTAGGTCTTTTCTGGAAGGTCGTTGAACAGGTACAGCAGGGTCAGACCAGGTACGCTGATGCCTTGCTTGAACATGTCTATTCCACGTTGTTGATAGAAGGCAAACTGTCTATCGATTGCCTGAAGAAAGGGAACCACATCCCTGTTGTTGTATCAGACGAGAAAGTCGCGCAACGTCGTCATGCCATTTCGCACCAGGCCTCTTGACAACTAGCGTAATCCTCGTCTGAAATACCTTCGTTCTTCAGTAGACTGAAGAAGGCCTCTTTCGGTGGAAGAGCGGTGTCGTCGATCCTCTTCAGTCGGTCCATGTACTCGTTCGGGAAATGACCTTTCGTCACCTCGCATCTGTACTCTTTCAGATACTTGTCCTAGCTGAACCCGGGGGCTATGTAGTTGGTCATGTCTAGGAATTTCAGCTGATCCTTCGAAAGACAAATGAACGTGTTGTTGCGTTTGATGACGAAAAATGACCCGATGCCATCGTTCTCTTCTTCTTTCTCTTTGTCCTTTTGCTCTCTCTCTTCTTCCTCTTCTTGTTCCGCTGTCTTTGCCGTGGATAGGAAGTAGGGTATGAGGAACTGTTTGATCGCATTGAGATCGTACGTACCCTAATTGAACCCAATGACAGGTAACTGATGCATCCACCCATAAACTTGTCCCATCAGCTTTTTGTATGGATTGGTTGCTGGTCGAGATTCCTTGTCGGTGGCTGACCGTGCAACCTCCTCCTGTTCGGTCCAGGTCGTCATTGCTTCTGCGAGTTGTTCCAACACATCCTCGTATGAGTCTTTGATGTTGTCGTACGCGGCGTCACTCATCGATCGCAGGATATCCATCATGGCACTCACCAACTTGGTGTCTCCGTCCGTGACGAGACATTTCACTTGCTCGTGCCCTGGTACGTTGGATGCCACGCTGACGCTCAGCGGGACGTGACGCGCAACCCAGTGAACCTGGTCACTGTCAGACGGAAGTTGTTCGGTGTCGAACCAACACTCAAAGTCAAAGGTGGCTCGGTACGGATAGTACCGCAACGATTCGGACACTCGGATGTTCTCGTCGTCCAGCCGTTCGAACACCGATGGAGTCGAATGGTACACGCCACCAGGATAGACTCGACGCATACCTCCCGTACACGTACTCTCGTATTTGCGTAGCTTCCATGCGTCTTTCCACAACGAGTCACCACACTTCCGACATCTATACGAGTGACAGTATATGCGTACATCCTGGATGAAGGGAAAATGTGTCTCGTGAAGATTGAGGTAGAGTGTGTCAGGGTACTTACATACTGATGTTGTCTTTCCATCTTCTCCATCCGATTTGACGAGCCTGTACACGCACACGTTCGTTTGGAACGTGGTCTCTACACGATAGAGGTCATCCAGCTTGAGCCCGGCGAATTCTTCCATGGGTACATCGTCTTGGGCGTAAGCCTCGTACAGCGTCTTAACCGACGGTTCCAATCGGTGTACGTCACCTCCACGATGCAGGGCCAGACATCGGAAGAGACATAGGTTGTCATTGTACCTCTTGGAATAGACGGGTTCCTTTTCTTGATCGATGACGGCTTTGTTCTTCTTGATGTAGACTGGAAGAGGGGTTATGCCTACACATCCTATGGGATGATCGATGATGCGGTTGACGAAGAAGGTGACATTCGTCACGAATTCGAACACCCACGCAGAATCCGATCTTTGATTGATGGCCCACTGCAAGACGTCGGTTTCTCGGATGCTTTCGAGAAAGTCATCAAAGTCCTTGCTGTTCGTGATGAGACTGGGCTTGTCCAGGTAGCGTCCACAGCAGTTGCACGATGAATGGTAGTACTTGTATCGACCCGTGTTCTTATTCCTCAGAACGAACCCGTAACTGAGGTTAATCTTGAAGGCGTTGGTCTGTTCCAGAAACATGATCTTCAAAGGCGTCTCTAGAACGGTCGTGTCTAGCGTAGTTAATCTGTAATCGTACATGCACTGGAGGGGTCCTCTCGATACACGTGTCCTTATGGTAGACCGGTGCGCTCGAACAATGTCTAGCAGTTCCGTCGACAGGTTGTCGGCGAAGCGAAGTCGAGCGGGTGGATCGATGGGATCTTCGTCGGTAACTAATGGGTGGTGGTGGGGTGTGGTGTCTTCCCTGTTTGATCGCTTCGGCGATGGTGGCTCGTTGACGTCGGTACACGTGGTTCGTGCGTGTCTGGTCAGGTTGTTACGTCTTTCGAAATTCCTTCCACCTTTCGTACAATTGTAGACTGTGGTCTTTTTTCTACTACTGCTACTACTAAGACGATATAAGGACCTTACATGATGCTGCAGATCGTTCCATCATGTCCAATTGACTTCCGGCTACTTGGACTTGGTGCAGCGACTTGAATTTGGTGTAGATCATTTACAGAAAAACGCGGTATATCAAATAGAATAAGTATTACTATTGCATATATATTATACACAAACGTATCGTAGACAAATATTAGGAAACAGGTTTTGTTAATTATTAGTCAGAGGGAATATTTTAGAGTAAGTTAGTTTCGGATTCTGTCAGGGAATTCAGCGAGCGATAATAGGGTTGTTTACCATCCGAAAATTGAGATAGCATATTGAATAGTCAGTAACATTGGAATATTGGTTAGAATAAGTATTAGTATTATACATATATTGTTCACCAACTTCTTGTAGACATATATTAAGAAACCGTTTTTGTTAACAGATGTAGTATTTTTTCCCGGATTCAAACTCAACGAGTGATAAAAGGGAGTTTGTTTACAGGTCGTGAATTCAACCCGTGCATCGAGCTATCGTTTACATTGGCTAATATATATATAAGATAAAGTGATTTATTTACTTAAATTACATACATAAGGTAATATCTGACATAGTGGTAGTAAACGTTTTCGGTAAAAATGAATTAACAGCAGGATTTTAGCGTAAATTAATACACACTGACTTCGATGTTTTGCTACACAGTGTTCTCCGTATTCGCTAGGTGGCAGGTTTTTTTGTTCTCATGTGAGGTTAATAGAAGACACAGTTAGCAAGTATATTAGCCTAAAGTGTTCTTTTGATCACAAAAACAGCCTTATTCAAGGCTAACGTAGCAAACTAATTAAAACTAAATTGTATGATGGCGCCGTGCAAACGGCAGTTAAAGGCCAAAAGGCACATAATTTGTGGCAGTTGCAGTAACTGGGTGGACTTCGTCAAGTCTGGGTGCGATAAGTCCTGGGATAAGGTCCAGGCAGATAGTTTTAGTTTTGAGTGTAGGGGATGTACGAAGATGAAGGAACTAGAGGTGGAGTTGGAAGAGCTGAGGCTGCTCGTTGTGGCAATGGTGGGAAGGGAACAGGGGGGTTGTGCCAGTAGTTCCCGTGGGGGAACAGTAGATGATAAAGTGGGGAAAGACACAAGAGATGCTAGGGAGAGCTCACCGCAGCCTGGGAGGAAGCTGAGAGGAGGGAAGGTGACAGGTCGTAGGGAGACAGGACGTAAGGGAACGGGAGGGAAGACAACCGGAGTGAAGGAGAGGGGAGTAGGGGAGACAGGAGGGAAGGAGAAGGGAGTGGGGGAGACGGGAGGGAAAACAACCGGAGTGAAGGAGAGGGGAGTGGGAGAGACAAGAGCAAAGGAGTGGGAAGTGGGGGAGACAGGAGGGAAGGAGACAGGAGGGAAGGGGTCAGGACAGAATGTGATGGAGTTATTCTAGGGATCGAGTTATTCTGCAGCAGTGATAGAGGGGGTGAGGAAGAGAGCGAGGGTGTTTGTGGGGGATTCGATAGTTAGGAAGACCGACAGAGTCTTAAACAAGGGAGATGATGTGGTGGTCTGCTTGCCTGGAGCCAAAATAGAGGCGATAACTGAGAGGGTAAAAAACATCGTAGGCTCGGGTAAGGGTGGATCTGTTTTAGTACACGTAGGGACAAATAACGTAGAGAGTGAGGGTACAACTGCCATAGTTAGGAAATATAGGCAGTTTTTCAGAACACTAAAACAGACGCGGGTTGAGCAGGTGGATTTTACCTGTAATGGGCAGGAGGGGTCACAAATATCGAAATTGTCGGGGGATGGCAATTAACATGTTAGTCCAGAAGCTATGTAGGGAAGAGGAAGTTGGATTTGTGGATTTATGGGGAAGTTTTGTTGGGAGGGCTGATATGTACATGAAGCATGGGCTTCATTTAAGTGGAAAGGGGGCGGCAGTATTCGCGGACAAACTTTCAGCAGCAGTAGATAGTGACTTGGGTACAATGACAAATATTTTTGGAAGTAAACATTCTATAAACTAGAAGTGCAGGGGGGTTACCTAGAGGTGTCTCAAGCAGAACAAGAGGCCACTAGCACAGATAAACCAATATCAAATCATCCGAAAAACATCTCTGAAAAAGGTTATAGATGCGTATGTTTAAATGCAAGGAGCATAGTAAATAAGAAAAACGAATTAAACATTATGGTAGAAGATATTGACCCTCACATAATTGGTATAACTGAATCATGGGCCAACATAGATATAACAGATGCTGAATTAGGACTGACAGGATATGTAATGTTTAGGAAAGATCGAATAGGAAGAAGGGGCGGGGGAGTTATTTTATATGTTAAAGAATCTATTCAGGCTTATGAAATAAAACTAGAAAGGGAAGCAGATTGCGATGAAGCTGTTTGGTGCAAAATTGTTTCAGGAAATTCAAAATTAACTGTTGGATTAGTTTACCGAAGTCCAAACATAAACGAAGAGGACAACACAAAAATAAAAAACGCTATAAAGGAAGTTAGTAAAGGGGAATGTATCATAATGGGAGATTCTAACCATGGACACATACAATGGAATTCTCTAGAGAGCACAGGCATTGAGGACCAACAATTTCTATTTTTAATCCAGGATAGCTTTCTTACTCAGCACATACTAGAACCAACCAGGGGAGAAAATGTATTAGATATAGTTTTGTCATCACAGAAAGAATTAGTGGACAATGTAAAAATATTTGAACCATTGGGTAATAGTGACCATAATCAAATACATTTTGACATCAATGTAAAATCAGAAAGTAAAAAAATGAAAACGTACAAGAGAAACTTCCACAAAGGTAACTACAAAGATATGAGAAAATACTTAGCAAAGCTAGATTGGAATAACATGCTGATGAATAAGACCGCAATTGAATGTTAGAATATTCTAAAATATGAAATTGAGAGTATCATCGATAAATTTGTTCCCTTCCAAAAACAAGGAAAACGGTGTAGAAAGAAACACTTGTCAAAAGAGGCTATTAGAAAAATAATGGTAAAACAAACTATGTGGAGGGTTTATAGGCGTACCAGAAAGGAAGAAGACTATGCAAAATACAAAGAGGCACTTAATGCAGCTACAACTGAAATCAGACAATCTAAAAGAAGCTATGAGCAAAAACTAGCATGTAACATAAACAATGACAGCAAGAGTTTTTATGCATATGTCAGGAGTAAACAAAACGTACAAGACAAGGTTGGACCTCTAGAAGACAGTGCTGGAAATATAATATCACAGGGGTTTTTAATGGCGGAAGACCTAAATGGTTGCTTCAGTTCAGTGTTTACCAAAGAAGATATTAGTTCATTACCAGTTGCTGATGCTAAATTTCAGGGGGCTAAATCTGACTATTTAGGTCCGTTAGTTGTAACTCCAGAATTGGTAGCTAAGAAAATAAAGGCAATGAAGGATAACAAATCACCGGGAGTGGATGGAATTCCTCCAAAATTACTAATGGAAACAGTAGAACAAATCAGTATACCACTTGCAAGAGTATTCAACTTGTCATTAAAAGAGGGAGTTGTTCCGTTTGAATGGAAAGAAGCAAACATCATACCATTATTTAAAAAGGGTTCGAGAAATAAGTCAGAGAATTACAGACCAGTGAGTTTAACGTCAGTGATTTGTAAATTATTAGAAAGGTTAATTAAAGACCATATGGTGGACTTCCTCGTTAAGCATAAATTATTAAATTCATCTCAACATGGATTCCTTAAAGCGAGGTCATGCTTAACAAATATGTTATGTTTTTTGGAAGAAATCACTAAGTGGATAGACGTGGGATCGCCAGTAGATATTATCTACTTAGATTTTCAGAAAGCTTTTGACAAAGTGCCACATCAAAGATTACTACTTAAATTAAAAGCCCATGGTATCGGGGATAGCATAACTGACTGGATAGAACAATGGCTGACTGACAGAAGACAACGAGTTGTAGTAGATGGAGAAGTTTCAAATTGGAAATCGGTTTTGAGTGGGGTACCTCAAGGATCAGTATTAGGACCTATATTATTCTTAATTTATATCAATGACTTGGACGACAGTATAACAAGTAACGTCCTGAAATTTGCGGATGACACAAAACTGTTTAGAAAGGTTAATACTGATGGTGATAAACAACATTTACAGAACGATCTAGACAGATTAGTGAAATGGTCTGAGAAATGGCAGATGCTGTTCAATTTTGGGAAATGTAAATGCCTACATACAGGACATGGGAACTTGAATGTAAACTATAAAATGGGAGATACTGTTCTGGGTACTACTGTAAAAGAAAAGGACTTAGGAATTACAATAAGCGCTGATATGAAAGTTTCAGAGCAGTGCGGTATTGCAGCTTCAAAGGGTAATCAAATTCTTGGATTGATTAGAAGAAACATAACATACAAGGGAAAAAAATTAATTATACCTCTTTATAAAGCAATAGTTAGACCTCATTTAGAATACTGTATACAAGCATGGAGACCATATCGTAAGAAGGATATAGATACGCTTGAACGCATACAAAGGAGAGCAACTAAAATGATTCCAGAACTTAGAGACCTTAATTATGAAGAACGCCTGAAAGAATGTGGTTTAACAACTCTAGAGACAAGGAGGTTAAGAGGAGATCAGATTGAAGTTTTTAAGATATTGAATGGGTATGAAAATATTGATAGAAATATGTTTTTCTCACTCAAGAAAGATAGCAGAACTAGAGGACATCAGGTACAATTAGTAAAGGATCAATGTAGATTGGACATCAGGAAGCACTCGTTCTCACAGAGGACAATAAATGAATGGAACAAATTGTCTACAGATTGTGTAACTGCTAGCAGCGTGAATATGTTTAAAAACAAGGTTGACACATATCTCAGGAGGGCGGGTTATAAGTAGATGAACATTGACGGACTCTCGATACGCCAATGGCTTCCTTGTCCACTTGCCATCTGGGCCTTTGGCTTGGATGGCAAATCTTGTTAAATCTTGTTAAATCTCCCAAACGTTGCATCGCATTTACACGCATATTTCATTCTCTTTGCGTGGTCGCTCAGTGACACCACTGCTGGTGGCGCCACTGAATACGAGTGCTGATTCACCGACGGTGTCGAATGACTCTCTACATGACGTCGTAGCTCTGCAAACGTGTCGAGTGCCAGTCCACAGTGACGACATAGATGACGTTTCATGGTGTTGTACGCGTCTACAACTGACAGACAGCGGCCCTCAGTACATCTATATAGTGCGTGTGGTGGTGGTGGTGATGGTGGTGTTGGGGGTGGATGATGATGATGTATTATTAAGGTGTGTTCCTATGGTAATGGGTACTATGTCCACTATCGATGGTTACGGGTTCTTTTTCAACTATGTAGGACGAGGGGC
>OY759265.1:8001692-8041692 GCA_963662155.1 Lamellibrachia columna
AAATCTATAGTTTCCGTTACTTACTTCATTCTGCAAACGTGTCAGAGTCATCTCGTTGTTGTTGTTGGCGAACTGTTGTGCAGCCATGTCTTCTGCTACTGACGAACGATTCGACTTGTGCTGGGCAATCGGAGAGCGGTTGTGTGAGTCGTTAACTGTGCGCTCGGCTTATAAAGGTCTCCTACTGCCTGTGGCATGCGCTGTTATCATGACCGTTTGTCGCGCGCGTGATGTCGGTATTGTTCGCCGGGTGTCTGGCGGTGCATTGTACTTTGTCCGATCGTGCGATCGACACGCGTTACGTCTGGCCATCGTTTCGCTGTGGGGGGATTCTGGTGCATTCGAATGAACTCGCGTACTCGCATAAGTATCTGTCCAAGCATGTTCTGGCCAGCTTGACCACTGTAGGTCAGGCCACTCCAGTATCCTTCCTGACAATTTACCCATTCCTTCAATTCAGCTTCCCTTGTGTCTAACAGTCGCTAACGTAAGGTTGGATCGCAAAATTTAACAGCGACTAATGCATACATTACAGAATATCTCTGTTTGTTCCATTCTGCGCGTAAATGCACCTTCTCTCGAATGCTCTTGCTAAGGTATTTCGCCTGTAGACCAGTGCGTATGACTAGCATCTTTTCTGCTGTCTCGAAATCATCATGATGCATACATTTGCGCCACTGATACGCGCTTTCAACAGTGTTAAATTCTCTCTTCCACACATGTATCCTGCACACAGAAATTGGACAGGTAACTGTTACCGCCTCTGAAGTGTATAGGACGATTCATACTGACTTTATGACGTTAAAATGTACATTTACTCTATTAAATACACGCCGTTCTAGCGCTGTCTAAGTACTCATAACCCCACTTTTTCCTTCCGTGATGGATGCCCGGCGTCGATTAGCTGACAGTTGCCTGACGCGTTTATCAGTTTTCTGATTACTGTGGTATTGTTCCGAGGGTTACGTCAGCTGTCTGGCTTATTTCTAGTATGGTATATAAGACGGCTGAGATCGTCGTTTCGTCATCACAACCGCCATTATTGAGTTCGTAGCAACTTACCAGTCTACGTCGATATATCAGCCATTCAAGTCGATCACGATGCCTGCAGCACTAATACCCGTCTTTACAGATTTGGTGGTCGTTCTCCAACTAGTCGGGAACGCGTTGTTTCAACTAGTGGATCGTGCGTGAGTATATATATATATATATATATAATATATATATATATATATATATATATATATAATACTTTATATAGCTCTACATAGCTCTACATAGAGTACATTGTTTGAATGAATGTTCACTTTACCTACTGTTCTATCGTTCCCGTGTATACATGTCTCACTGAGTGTTCGTCGGGTCCAAGTTCCATATGCAGCGGCTTCCCTAGCGATAAAATCTACCAGTCGATCGGTTTCGCATTCCATCTCTCTCGTTGCTTGGTTACTTCTGTTCTATATATATATATATATATATATATATATATATATATATATATATATATATATATATATATATATATATATATATATATATATATATATATATGACTACACTTCATTCTGGTTTGTCGTTTCCTTGCAGCATCCATAGGCAGCAGTGGCCGTTCGTTATGGCGGAGCTACAGAGTATGACGATAGAGCGCCGGGCCAGACGGGCCACCATTCAGTTGCGTGATGAACTGTATGCTGCTAATTTACTACCATCCTTCATGGATCATGCGAGTCGGTGGCGCCACGTCCTCGCCGAATTGCAATACACCTTCGGCTACCGACACAATGACACGGTCCATGACACCCAACCGGAATCCTGGGACGACGAATGCAACATAGGAGCAGCCTTCTTCGAACATCGGAGGGTCTGGTTGGGTGTCATGACAGAGCTGCTACGTCGCCCCGTCACATCATCACATGATCACGTGTTCCCGTTACAACGTCGACGCCGACGTGTGCTGGCGCCGCTCCGACTAACCTGTCGCATTCGAAGCAATATGACGCCATGTCACATTCGGCGATATATGTTGTATATCTATATATATTCCTATTGTAACTGTACTTCGTTTTTCATAAATATTAAATTTTGCTTGAGCTGATATATTTCCGTCTTGTGTTGAGTTCTCGTTCCTACTGCGTGTGTGTACATAATATACACATAGTCAATTTTCACCCTGTTACAATTTCTTTACTGAACGGTCAGATTTCCATCATCCAGAGGGTAAAATGTAGGCATGCATGTCGACTAAATAATAAATGTTAAATCATCGCATTATATTTAAAAGTGTTCACTTTATGACGTCTTACGTCCAGTCCACCGCCTATATACTGGCTATAACATGCATCAGTCCCACATCAGTACTGTACTTGCAACATTGTCGCTGTTTTTTCACTGATAAGCCCGGCTCCATTGTAACATTGTTCCGATTGGCATCCTTTGATCTCGCACTATGGCTCACAGCTGGATAAACGTTTGGGCTTAGAGTTAACGCCAGTCGTTAGGGAGTCCACTTAGTGTTAGCTCGCCACTCGGACTCGGGATATTGGTCACTCCGTCAGGGTCAGGGTCAGGTGTGATGGTGGTTGGAGTGGTGGGGTGATGGTAGTGGGTGATGTATTAGTATTAAGGTGTATAGTGTGTGTTCCTATGTCCACTATCGATGGCTACTGGTTATTTGACGGTGCTCCTACATACACTAGGGGGCGCTCTGGTGTGCTGCGTACGGTTTTTGGTGTTCCCACAGCCGACAGGGGGCGCTCTGGTGTGCTGCGTGCGCAACCGGAAGTCGTTCAGACACATGTGCTCCGGAATTGATGATTGAGAACCTTAAGGGTACTACTAACTTTCACGTCAGCACTAAATGTTACTACTAAGTCCTTTTTCTTGTGTGGTTCTACCTAGTACAGCATCCCCCATTTTATATTCCTCGTCCATATTTCCATGTCCTATGTGTATACATTTACACTTCCCAAAAGTGAATAATATTTGCCATTTTTCTGACCATTTAAATTTTTTTCATAGATCATCCTGTAAACTTTGTTTATCTGTATCATTAGTAACCTTTATGAATACTTTTATATATATATATATATATATATATATATATATATATATATATATATATATATATATATATATATATATATATTAAAAACAGTACAGGGCCTAATACTGATCCCTGTGGTACCCCACTCAAAACAGATTTCCAGTTTGAAATCTCACCATCTACTATTACTCTCTGTCTTCTGTGTGTAAGCCACTTTTCTATTTAGTTGATTACATCATTAACTATACCATGGGCTTTTAGTTTAAGTAACAATCTTTGATGTGGCACTTTATCGAAAACTTTCTGAAAATCTAAGTAGACAACATCCACTGGTGACCCGTCATCTACCCACTTTGTAATTGCTTCCAAAAAACATAAGAGATTGGTTAGACATGACCTTGCTTTTAGGAATCCATGTTGATATGTATTTATTAATTTATGTTTTACAATTAATTCCACCATGTGGTCTCTAATTAATGTTTCGAGTAATTTACATACAACTGATGTTAAACTCACTGGTCTGTAATTTTCTGGCTACTTCCTCGATCCCTTCTTAAATAGCGGCGTAATGTTTGCTTCTTTCCATTCTGAAGGAACTATTCCTTCTTATAGTGACAAATTAAAAATTTTTGCAAGTGGTGTACTAATTTGCTCAACAATTTCCTTAAGCAGTTTTGGTGGTATCCCATCAACTCCAGGTGATTTATTATCTTTCATCTTCTTAATTTTCTTTGTTATAATTTCAGGAGTTACAAATAACTGCCCTACATGTTCTGCTTTATCGCCCTCAAATTTAGTCAATGGAACTGGAAGTGAGCTGATATCTTATGTGGTAAAAACTGAGCTGAAATACTCATTCAGGACCTCTGCCATTTGGAACCCGTCTGAAATTATGTTTTCACTGTTGTTTTCCAGTGGTCCGACCTTATCTCGAACTTTCTGTTTACTCCTTACATAAGCATAGAAACTCTTGCTGTAATTTTTGTATATTACCTGCCAATTTCTGTTCAAAGGTTCTTTTAGATTTTCTAATTTCAGTTGTAGCTAGGTTAAGTGCCTCTTTGTAGTTTGTGTAGTCTTCTACATTTCCAGTGTGTTTATATACCCTCCACAGCTTCTGTTTGTGAGCAATTTTTCTAATAGCCTCTTTTGAGAGGTGTTTTTTCCTGGACCTTTTCCCTTGTTTTCTTAATGGAACAAATTTCTCAATAATGCCCTCAATCTCATATTTTAAACAAGTCCAGCATTCTGTTGCTGTCTTGTTCTTCAGCAAATTATTCCAATCTGTATTTGTTAGATATGTCCTCATCACTTTATATTTGCCTTGTTGAAGTTCCTCCGCCATTGTTTTCTATATGTATTCCCTGTTTTTACTTTTATATTAAAATGGATTTGGTTATGGCCACTTGAACCAAAGGTTCGTGTACTTTAACATTGTCAACTAATTCATTTTGAGAAGACAAAATTAAATCTAACACATTCCCACCTCTGGTTGGTTCCAAAACATGTTGAGTAAGGAAACAATCCTATGTTAGAAACTGATGGTCGTCACCTCCAGCACTCTCTAATGATTCCCACTGTATATGGTCATGGTTAAAATCACTCATTATAACACATTCCCCCTTGCTCACCTCCCTTATCGCCTTTTGTAATTTTACATCTTCCGTTGACAAACTTCTTCTGCAGTCAAACGACTAGGACCAACAGACACCATTTTGCAAACTCAAAAACTGGGGCAGCTCGAAAAAACGCGTGAAACTCCGTTAAGTTGAATAGCAACATTCACTAGAAATACCCACAATGCATTGCCAATATGTTAACGCTTCATGCTGAATGTGTTTAAAAAGTATCCTCCAGAGAGCGCCTCTGGAATAGATGGAACCATAACGCTAACAGTTTCGGGTGGGTTTTCCCGACTTGAGGTCTAATGGGTTAACGACCTGCTTCTGACGCACGGCACAGCTGAAGGTGATTAGTGTTCAGTTAAGCGTGAATCTTCTCACGTTTAAAATAAACCTTGTTGTGAAACATAAAAGACGGGTTGATCATGAAGCCAGCAAGCCCTGTTTAAAGACCTGCTTCTGACGCACGGCACAGCTGGACATGTGCACTTCCATCATTATTATTAGCTCGACGGTAAGATGAAATATTAATATTATTTTCGTAAGCATTTTAACCTGGGGTAAGCGTCTGGTTGAAGTAATACGGGGCCGTATACCCTGTAGAGATTGACCCCGACATCGCTGTGTGCTAAGCCTACGCATACTTTGTTGATGTTACTGTCACAATTTGATGATGTTGCCCTCACAAATAGTTGTCAAAATTAATTCAGCTGGAGCCACATAGGTGGATTTGTGAATATATCGTACACACCGCGGTTAATGTAGCTCGGTTTGAAGTGTAAATCTTGTGCAAACATTGTTTATATCTGAATTGCCTATGTTGAAAAGTAATCGACCCACTACCATAGATATAAATAGAACACCCGTTAGTATAACAAGACCGCCGAACCCTTATCAGTTGACACATGATACGGTGATGCTAGCATGGGCCAGTGACATTCATGCTGCTGCACGGCAAGAACTCACTGGATATATATATATATATATATATATATATATATATATATATATATATATATATATATATATATATATATATATATAGCTGTCATTGCACTGTTGTTTACAAACAAATCTTGGGCACTGCTTAACGCACAGGAGGCTAAGGTCTGTACTATGGAATAGTCAAGATCAACCCTCTCACAGCCACTTCTTTGAGCAATTAATCAATAACTTCAAAGGGAGAAAGGGCACCAATCTGATCCTAGCTACAGTTACCCAATACCTTATTACATGCACAATCTATACGTGGATTAATGCATGTTCGTGCTGATAGTCAAATAAACTATTATCGTACAAGTGAGGATTCTTACCTTTGTAAAAAAATTTAGATCCTGTCTTCTGTCGATTCGTACAGCTGTAAGCCACACAGGAAATGACCATATTCGTTGTCCCACAATCCATCAAGCTTCCACATTTTCTTAGTCTTGGAGCGTTTAACACCAAAACACTCCAGTAAAAACAACCCAGCTGCCCACACTTATAACACCACTGCTGCGACCACAGTCGCCCTAATGATTAATCAATCCGGTGGCCGTGACCCATTAAGAACAGACGATAATGACAAATCTTCAAGTTAATTGGTTCCTGATGCCATCGTCACTGGCTACTAGCTCGATAAGTTTATACTTCTCTGGTAGCCACCTCATCTTTATTGCTTTTGTTAGCCTTATATTGTACATGATGGTGGTGAGGAGGAAATAAACTTACTTACTAACTTACTTATTTACTTATGTTAGACAACTTGTAACAATTTGTAACATGCTATGTTCACACTATAAACAGTACTACCCTATGTGTCATGCAGTGGATGCAACTGTTTCTGCCGCGCAATGAAATGCCGGCCAGTGGTCCAAGACTGCTCCACTGCAGTGAGCTGGCTTATTGCTCTTGTTTATAGGGGGGTGATTAATGCTGTAACTAATGAAATAAATAGCCACCTTTGGGCGACATGTTGTATATATTTAATTAAGCAAGTTAAAAAACGTTTTGCTATATGGTATATGTTTGTCCAAACTAATATATTAGAGATCGTTTTTAAAATGTTACTTACAATACAAAGATATACATTTGGTGACGGCCAAAGTGTGTCGCCCTAAAGTAAAGTTCAACAGGTTCATTAAAAAAATCTGCCTTTAGGCGACACAGAGTATATATCGCCCAAAGGTCAATGTAAATATGTGTGTATGTGTGTGTGCATGCGTGCTTGTGTGCGTGCGTCGCCCAATGTCGAAAAAATGTATATGTTGCCTTACGATGAATGCAAAAATATAGGCTATATATAACATATTGCGTAATAGTGATATTTCGTTTCGTGTGTCCGTGGGCTAATAAGCTACATAATTTACAATATATAAGCACAACACCACTATATCATATATATATATATATATATATATATATATATATATATATATATATATATATATATCACGGAAGACAGATAGAAAAAACAAATGTTTTATTTCTGTAAATTTCGATATGAATGATTTCATCAGCATAATCATATAGAGTGTTCATTATAAACAAAGTAAACATTGACATGCCAGCAATATTGGCAGAATGAAGATCATGCGCGCATATCTAAGACGTTCATAATGATACATGACGGAATTTACACGGCCAAATAAGAACATACATTGACGCTGTGTAGCACACTGGAGTCTATGGTCGAGTAGCTATTGTAGTAGCCACACAATGTATAAACATTATTGAACTCAAATTTATTTCGTACATTTAATGTCTAGAGAAAGTGCGGTTGGGCACAATGCCTGATGAAGGGGCATAACGCACACTGCATGTCTAGCTACACGGCTCGACAATAAAACAGTTCTTCACATTCGATTAGAATACCGTTGCAGCAAACGACATATACGCAATAGTTGGTATGCCAAAAAAGGCCGAGTAGTTTATAGTAAAGACACTAAATCAAACGAACTAGTTTACTTTCAGGTAAGGGGTTGATTAATTAGTAGTTCCAGTATCGATTCTTAAGAAGATTATACTAACTATGACTAGGATATGAAGCCATAAACCAATATACTCAAGTGTACCAAAAGTACCATCACATTGATAACTAGTAACTCAAATTAGATTAATGAATATACAAGGCCCAGGAGTGGGCGTATCCCCCATATTGAGGATATCCACTAAAATGGCTATAACTTTTATAATATTGAACGTAATGAGCTACGCGATGCATCACCTATATAAGATACATTGCCAAATGATTTTCACAGGAACTGATTTCCTTTCCTCCCTCCCCTTCCTCTCCCTGTCTTTCCCTGTCTCCGTCTCCCTATCTCTCTCTCTCTCTCTCTCTCTCTCTCTCTCTCTCTCTCTCTCTCTCTCTCTCTCTCTCTCTCTGTCTGTCTGTCTCTCTCTCTCTCTCTCTCTCTCTCTCTCTCTCTCTCTCTCTCTGTCTCTCTGTCTCTCTCTCTCTCTCTCTCTCTCTCTCTCTCTCTCTGTCTCTCTCTCTCTCTCTCTCTCTCTCTGTCACTCAGTCTCTCTCTCTCTCTCTCTCTCTCTGTCTCTCTCTGTCTCTCTCTCTCTCTCTCTCTCTCTCTCTCTCTCTCTGTCTCTCTCTCTCTCTCTCTCTCTCTCTCTGTCTCTCTCTCTCTCTCTCTCTTTCTCTCTCTGTCACTCAGTCTCTCTCTCTCTCACACTCTCTCTCTCCATGTCCTCCCTGCCTCTCTGTTTTTCTCAATGTCTCTCCATATCTCTCTCGGTCTCTCACTTCCTCTCCCTATCCCTGTCTCTCCCTCTCTTTCCATGTCTCTCCCTGTCTCTCCCTATCTCTCCCGTTCTATCTATGTCTCTCCCCATCGCTCACTGTCTCTCTGTGTCTCTCCCTGTCACTCCCTATTCTCCCTATTCTCTCAATATCTCCCCCTGTCTATGTGTGTCTTTCCATGTCTTCATTTTCCGTCTCTTCCTATCTTTTCTTTATGTCCCTATGTCTCTCCCGGTCTCTCCCTTTCTCTCTATGTCTCTCCCTTTCTCTTCATGTCACTCCCTTTCTCTCTATGTTTCTCCCTATATATCCATGACTCTCCATATCTCTCCTGTCCCTGTCTCTCCTTGTCTCTCCCTGTCTCCCCCTATTTCTCCCTGTCTCTCCTTATCTCTCCATGACTCTCCCTGCCTCTCTGATTAAGTTTGCATTTGCCTTTTCTTGAATAGCTGCTGTTGCTTGCTCTGCTCGTTTATGATTTTTTTTCTTAGTTGCGTCACAGAGCAGTCGAGCTTCGTTTCGGAAATGAACGTGACAAGTTCTGCCTTGCCTGTTGAAAAATATGTGCTTAAATAGTTATCATATATAACATCATATCATGGCATTATATATATATATATATATATATATATATATATATATATATATATATATATATATATATATATATATATATATATATATATATATATATATATATGCAATAGAACCACGCTGTAAATTGGCAATGGTAATCAGAGGTTTATTCAGCAATATTAGTTTCTTGCATTTGATGTAATCATGAACAAAACAATATTCAATAAATTATTGTGTTGTACTTACTAGTCAGTCTCTTTCCTTCTGTAAGCGTGATCCACGCGGCGAAGGCTTCTCTTATTCTATGTGTGGTCTCGTTTTGACAACCGGTAATAGGTGCTCGCTGGAACGCAATGTGGTTTTTCGCAATGTGATTTAAAAGCATGTATTTTACTGTATGCTTAAAGAACAAGTAAGATAAAAAAGATAATTGTGTGGCAATCACAATGTTAGGGGTCCTATTGTAGCACGAACACATTACATAATAACAATAATAGGAACAATGATATTGCGCGGATGGCATTATATACGACATATTTTTAAACCGAATAGTTTTGTGAAACGGTTGGGTGATATTAGCAACAATTCAGGGGATAGTGATTAAATATGGCCGGGGGTCGTGAACTCTATTTACATTTCGTGAACTGGTATTCACATCTACATATTTACCGGTACTCGCGACATTCTTTGCATCGATTCCTGAAGCCGATTCATCTAATTCAGCGAACGGATTGTAATCATCACCTGCAATTATTAAACATTCGTCATGTTAAATTTGAGATAATATTTCAACCACATAGCTTACGCATATATATATATATATATATATTTATATATATTATTGTAATTAGTCAGTATAGACATGAAAGGACACGTATAGTACATATACATTTAATGATGATGCTACCGATGATGGAGTCAATAATGATAAAATTTCAATAGCGCCTAAATCTCAGGAACCAGAGATCAGAGTCCGATCGGTCCGAACGTCGTCTCGACTGACGGCTATTGAAAAAAGCATAATGATTAAAGCATCAACAAATAGTGCACTTCTTGCTATATATTATTAGTTTTGAATTTGAAATAATAGCTTTCTATAATAAAACAAATAATGTTTATGTTTTAAACATTTTAAAGGGGCTTTAAAGAGTACAATGGTCGTGTAGCCGTATGCTTTGGCCAAGGCGCGTTCAGGGGTGTGCACAACTGAACCTTCGTTAGCAAAATTGTTAAATGCGTTAGCAAAATAATGCTTGAATGCACTCACATAAAAACACATCTCGAAGAATAATTTGTATAATCGAGGTCGGAATTCGCATTTGTTGCACAATGTGTATGTATGCACACTTCTGGGAGCTTAGTCGGGTGGCCAGTCTGGTGCATCGCTTTCATACACCAATTGTGTTTTTCACAAGTATACGAAGCTGGGAACACCTACATTGTTATGCACACTGTGTATAAGATGTATAACTAAGTATAGTGTCTCGTTTAACCATTATTTTCCACAGATGTGGACGTGTATTTGTAAATATTTTAGTACAGGGTTGGATGAGAATGACTGAAGAACGTCCTAGTGTATGAAATTTTATTTGAAATTCGTCATATTCTTAATTATTGGCGATTGAACATTGTTTTGGTGAGCGGTCAACCGGATCGGTCGCTACTCGCCTACTAGGAATAAGCTGCTGAACCAGTTTTCGTCAAGTGCGTCTACCAGTCTACCAGAATTTCGTCAATGTGCGTCCCAAGCGACCTATTCAACACTGCTAACAACTTCAGTGACGATGCGAGCTGGGTTCATCAATGCATATGACTAATTCCAATTCGATGCACCACTAACTCTATTATGTAAACATGTTGACTTTTACCGGCTGTCAACTACGGGCCATAGGGGCCAACATTATGAAGATGAACTTAACGGTGCCACTCAAAACACTCCTATCTCTTCGATCACTACATATATGTGTAACTTCCAGAACGCACCGGGGAACTACTGCTGGAATAAACCATTTTCGCCCCATTTCTTCCGTAAGAACGAACATTGAACACATACACAAGGGGAGAATTAATCCAACAAACCTGGTTGACACATGTCGACAAACTGACAAACTGTTACCTGCGTACTACTAAATGCACGAACAATATGTAACAAAGCTGTGACGGTGAAGGAACATTTGTTGGACCATGGTGGAGATTTTATGTTTTTAACAGAAACCTGGTGTAAAACGAATAAAACTGCTGTTGTCAACGAATTAACTCCACCAGGTTACAGCTATATAGGAAAATGTCGTTCAGCTAAGCGCCGAGGCGGCGTTGGAATATTATACAAGTCAGAATATAAATTGCGAAAGACGACAACTAAGCGACATGAGACGTTTGAACATGTGGACGTTAAAACAACACAAACATTGAGACCTATGCGTGTTGTCGTTATTTATCGTCCACCGACAACAAATGTACAGCAGTTCCTTGATGAGTTCGCGACATATGTGAATGAGATAGCCATGGCACAGCAAGACATTCTTATTGACGGTGACTTCAATCTTCACTGTGAACTGGGTTTTGCACCGGTGTAAAGTTATTGAATGAAATTTTTGCTGAAAATAATCTACAACAACATGTTACAGAATCAACACACATCCGGGGGCACAGGTTGGACTTGGTGATAACACGTTCACCTAGTTCAATCGTATCATCTACAATGGCATACCCCAGCAGCATATCAGATCATTACAGTGTTGTTTTTCTTCTGTCTTCTGCAAACCCAGTGCCTGCTCGTACTATGAGGCATCTGCGCGATATCCGAGGAATAAATCATGACCGATTTGAGGCTGATCTATTGGAACATCTCGCTTCTGCGGATATTAATATGGATGTAAGTGCAGTGGTTGACCAGTACGACCATGCGGTCATATCAACCGTTGACGTGCATGCCCCTGTCACGACAAAAATTAAAACGTCCCGACCCAAGGAACCCTGGTATAATGATGATATACACAATGCCAGAGCATTGAGACGTTCAAATGAGAAGAGGTGGAGGAAAACGAAGCTCGAGATCCATCGACAGATTTATGCACAGCACCGAACAGCGGTCAACTCAATGATCACTCGAGCTAAGCGGGCTCACTATGAATCAGTGTGGTCAACACCCTGCCAAAACCACGGAGCACAAGTCGAACACAATCATCAAGCTCTGAGAAACTGTGCAGTGACTTTGCTACTTACTTCGCTGAAAAAACACAATGAATCAGAGTGCAGATCCAGAAGAAGCTGATAAGTGATAAAGAATTTTCTGATTACGTCGTCGATGTTAGCAGCCAACCAGTATCATACCAACTAAATCGACTACTACCTACGAGTGACGAGGAACTGAGGAACATCATCACACTGTGCCCCTCAAAGACATGCAGTCTGGATGCCTGCCCAACTGAACTCCTGAAGAGAACACTGCATATCCACATTCCCTATTTGGTGGCCATAGTAAATAACAGCTTCGAACAAGGAACATTTCCTAACACGCTGAGAACTGCGGTTATGAAACCACTGCTGAAACGTGACACGATAAATAAAAAGTATATGGGGGAATCTGAAGGCTTAAAAATGAGGAGATTTTGGGTAAGCTTCTCATTGGTTGAAATTTGAAATGGAGCGTTCTGATTGGTCGTGTGCTTATTGCCGCCAGGGGGCGCCATGGTATAATACCCTATTATCGCTCAAATGAGGAGATTTTGGGTAAGCATTTGATTGGTCGAGAGCAGTTTCACCACCAGGGGCGCCACGGGGTAATTGTGTCGACGGATCTGATGGGTCGAGAGCCGTCACGTGACCTATGACGTCACAGCTCATTTACATAAATTATCATAAATTACCAAAAATCGCACTCCTTTGCGGTCATACTGTCACCAGAGGCGCCACAGGGACTCATTCTGATTGGTCGAGAGCCGTCACGTGACCTATGACGCCTATATTTGCATAAATTAGCATATATTACACCATTTTGTGATGAAACTGTCACCAGAGGGCGCTACCGGTCAATTGCGCTACCGGCCTATGACGTCACACCTCATTTGCATACATTTGCATAAATTAACATAAATTACACCCTTTCGTGGTGAAACCATCGCCAGAGGACGCAACGTGTCATCCCCTATTATCGCCCCTGAGGCACTGTTTTGCGGTAAAATTGTCGCCAGGGGCGCTACGGGTCAAGAGTGTCGACGGCTCTGATGGGTCGAGAGCAGTCACGTGACTTATGACGTTACAGCTCTTCTTTTACATATCACGTGACCTCTCTATGGAGGCTGCCATCTTGTTTTGCTGCCATCTTGTTTTGCGATGATACAATCACCAGGAGGCGCTGCTACAACGTCACAGTTCCTCCTTTGCATATCACGTGACCTCTCTATGGAGGCTGCCATCTTGTTTTGCTGCCATGTTGTTTTGCGATGATACGATTACCAGACGGCGCTGCGGGGCAAGGCCGAAGGTCAAAGGTCACCGACCTTTTGCACTGATACAATTGTCTGTTAGGGTTAGGGTTACTAACCCTAATTCTATCGTCTGTAATGAACCCTAATACGATCCCTGTAGGGTTAGTAACCCTAATGAAAGATCAAAGATCACCGACTTTTGTACTGATACAATTGCCAGTTAGGGTTAGGGTTAGTAACCCTAATTATGTCGTCTTCGGTTTACTACTGACGATTATGGCACGCTTTTCGAGACGTGCCTTGGCACAGAACCGTTTTAAACCGGTTCAAATCGGTTTGAAGCGGTTTCGTGTAGTTTTTTTCTTCTTTTCCGGAACGTTCGAACGACGTCATGGAATTTTCCACGCTCACGAAAAGAAACACGATCCAGCATTTTCACCCTGCTAGCAGACTGAAACCTAGCGGAAGAATGTTCGTGCATGCAGCGGGAAAAACGTAGCCGTGAATGTAAGCAATACGACGCATATCGCATCATTGCATTATATCGAGAACTTTTCGATGTATGTCGTTTCGCGTCGACACCTACATATCGCCTATAATGATACGAGTCTGCATAAACACCGCACGAGGTCAAAAGGTCAAAAGGTCAAGGTCAACAAAAAACACCGCCGCTTTCTGGAAAGTTCGAATGAAGTCATAGAATTTTCCATAAACACCGCGAAGTTAAAAGGTCAAAAGGTCAAGGTCAACCCAGTTTTTCCGCGAAATGTGTCCAGACACATCGATCCGGTATGTAACATGGGCTTGTGCGCTTCCATTCGTCTTGTCTTTTTGACATTGGTCAGCCACTGTTTCGCATTTCATCGAAATGTGAAATGTGAATTTTTTTTTATGTAAAACTCTACGGGAAAAACCCAGAAAAAGTGCATCGTCAGCAAACTTTCAGGGTAAATTGTAGGAGGTATGGGTAAATTGTAGGAATTATGGGTAAACTGTAGGAGTTATGGGTAACCTGTAGGAATTATGGGTAAACTGTAGGAGTTATGGGTAAACTGTAGGAGTTATGGGTAACCTGTAGGAATTATGGGTAAACTGTAGGAGTTATGGGTAAACTGTAGGAGTTATGGGTAACTTGTAGGAATTATGGGTAAACTGTAGGAGGTATGGGTAAACTGTAGGAGGTATGGGTAAACTGTAACGCTGTTGGCGGACTTTGGCTTGTGCACTTCCACCCGTCTTGTCTTTTTTGACATTGGTTAGGCGCTGTTGACGGACTTTGACTTGTGTGCTCCCACTCGTCTTGTCTTTTTTGACACTGGTCAGTCGCTGTTGGTGAACTTTGGCTTGTGCGCTCCCACTCACATTGATCAGTCGCTGTTGGTGGACTTTGGCTTGTGCGTTTCCACTCGTCTTGTCTTTTTCACACTGGTCAGTCGCTATTGGTGGACTTTAGCTTGTGCACTTCCACCCGTCTTGTCTTTTTGACACTGGTCAGTCGCTGTTGGTGGACTTTGGATTGTGCACTTCGACCCGTCTTGTCTTTTTGACACTGGTCAGTCGCTGTTGGTGGACTTTGGCTTGTGCACTTCCACCCGTCTTGTCTTTTTGACACTGGTCAGTCGCTGTTGGTGGACTTTGGATTGTGTGCTTCCACTTTTTGACATTGGTTTTTGTAGGTTCAAGGACCTACAACTTTATGTATTGTAGGTTCAAAGACCTACAACTTTATGTATTGTAGGTCCAAAGACCTGCTACTTTATGTATTGTAGGTCCAAAGACCTGCTACTTTATGTATTGTAGTTCCAAAAATCTACATATTTTTGTATTGTAGGTCAAATGATCTACAACGTTATGTATTGTAGGTCCAAAGACCTGCTACTTTATGTAATGTAGGTCCAAAGACCTGCTACTTTATGTATTGTAGGTCCAAAGACCTGCTACTTTATTTAAAGTAGGTCCAAAGACCTGCTACTTTATGTATTGTAGGTCCAAGGACCTACCACTTTATGTATTGAAGGTCCAAATACCTGCTACTTTATGTATTGTAGGTCCAAGGACCTACAACTTTATGTAATGCAGGTCCAAAGACCTGCTACTTTAGGTTTATGTAAGTTCAAAGACCTAAAACTATATGTATTGTAGGTCCAAGGACATACAACTTGATGTAGTGTAGGTCCAAAGACCTGCTACTTTATGAATTGTAGGACCAAGGACATACAACTTTATGTATTGTAGGTCCAAATACCTGCTACTTTATGTATTGTAGGTCCAAGGACATAAGACTTTATGTATTGTAGGTCCAAATACCTACAACTTTATGTATTGTAGGTCCAAATACCTACAACTTTAAGTATTTTAGGTCCAAGGACCTACAACTTTATTTATTGTAGGTCCAAAGACCTGCTAATTTATGTTTTGTAGGTTCAAGGACTTACAACTTTAAGTATTGTAGGTCCAAGGACCTACACATTTATGTATTGTAGGTCCAAAGACTTGTTACTTTATGTATGTAGGTCCAAAAACCTACAACTTTATGTATTGTAGGTCGAAATACCTGCTACTTTATGTGTTGTAGGTCCAAAGACCTGCTACTTTAGGTTTTGTGGGTTAAAGGACCTACAACTTGATGTATTGGAGGTCCAAAGACCTGCTACTTCATGTATTGTAGGTCCAAAGACCTACTACTTTATATATATATTGTAGGTCCAAAGACGTGCTACTTTATATATTGTAGGTTCAAAGACCTGCTTCTTTATGCATTGTAGGTCCAAAAAACATACCTCTTTTTGTATTGTAGGTCCAAAGACCTGTTACTTTATATATTGTAGGTCCAAAGACCTGTTACTTTATATATTGTAGGTTCAAAGACCTGCTACTTTATGCATTGTAGGTCCAAAAAACATACCTCTTTTTGTATTATAGGTCCGAAGACCTGTTACTTTATGTATTGTAGGTCCAAAAACCTGCTACTTTATGTATTGTAGGTCCAAAGACCTGCTACTTTATGTATTGTAGGTCCAAGGACCTACAACTTTACGTTTCGTAGGTTCAAAGACCTGCTACTTTATGTTTTGTGGGTTCAAGGACCTACAACTTTATGTATTGTAGGTCCAAAGATCTTCTACTTTATGTATTGTAGGTGCAAGGACCTACAACTTTATGTATTGTAGGTCCAAGGACATACAACTTTATGTATTGTAGGCCCAAAGACCTGCCACTTTATGTTTTGTGTGTTCAAGGACCTACAACTTTATGTACTGTATGTCTAAGGACATACAACTTTATGTATTGTAGGTCCAAATACCTACAACTTTATGTATTGTAGATCCAAGGACCTACAACTTTATGTATTTTAGGTCAAAAGACCTGCTACTTTATGTTTTGTAGATTCAAGGACCTACAACTGTATGTATTGTAGGTCCAAATACCTGCTACTTTAGGTTCTGTGGGTTCAAGGACCTACAACTTTATGTATCGGAGGTCCAAAGACCTGCTACTTTATATATTGTAGGTCAAAAGACCTGCTACTTTATGTATTGTAGGTCCAAAAACATACATATTTTTGTATTGTAGGTCCAAAGACCTACAACTTGATGTTTTGATGGTCCAAAGACCTGCTACTTTATGTATTGTAGGGCCAAAGACCTGCTACTTTATGTATTGTAGGTCCAAGGACATACGACTTTATGTATTGTAGGTCCAAGGACATACAACTTTATGTATTGTAGGTCCAAAGACCTACAACTTTATTTACTGTAGGTCCAAAGACCTGCTACTTTATGTTTTGTAGGTTCAAGGAGCTACAACTTTATGTATTGTAGGTCCAAACCCACTCGTCTTGTCTTTTTCATACAGGTCAGTCACTGTTGGTGGACTTTGACTTGTGCGCTGCCACTCGTCTTATCTTTTTGACATTGGTCAGTCACTGTTGTTGGAATTTGGCTCGCTTGTGCGCTCCCACTCATCCCACTCGTCTTGTCTTTTTCACACTGGTCAGTTACTGTTGGTGGACTTTGGCTTGTGCGCTCCTGCGCTTCCATTCGTCTTGCCTTTTTTGACACTGGTCAGTCGTTTTTGGTGGACTTTGGCTAGTGCGCTTCCACTCGTCTTGTCTTTTTTGACACTGGTCAGTCGCTGTTGGTGGAATTTGACTTGTGTTGACTTGTGCGCTTCCACTCGTCTTGTCTTTTTCGACACTGGTCAGTCGTTGTTGGTGGACTTTGGCTTGTGCGCTCCCAATCGTCGTCTTTTTTGACATTGATCAGTCGCTGTTGGTGGACTTTGGCTTGTGCGCTCCCACTCGTCTTATCTTTTTGACACTGGTCAGTCGCTGTTGGTGGACATTGACTTGTGCGCTTCCACTCGTCTTGTCTTTTTCACACTGGTCAGCCGCTGTTGGTGGACTTTGGCTTGTGCGCTTCCACTCGTCTTGTCTTTTTGACACTGGTAAATCACAAATTTCAAAATTGCAAAGTTTCATAACACAAACTTTCATATCATAAACTTTCATGTTACAAATTTCTACTTACACACTTCCAACTTACAAACTTCCAACTTTCAATCTTCATGTTAGAATCTTCCAACTAAAAATGTTTCATAACACAAACTTTCAAAACATGAACTTCCAAACATAAACTTTTCATACCACCAAGTTTCACATCACAAACTTCCAACTTGCAAACTTCCAACTTACAAACTCTCATAAACTTTCAAAACATAAACTTCCAAACATTAACCTTTCATATCACCAAGTTTCCCATCACAAACTTCCACACAAACTTCCAACTTGCAAGATTCAACTTACAAACTTTAAAATTGCAAAGTTTCATAACACAAACTTTCATACATAAACTTTCATGTTACTTTCTACTTACACACTTCCAACTTGTACATTTTCAACTTACAAACTTCCAACTTTCATTCTTAATGTTACAATCTTCGAACTAACAAATTTTCATAACACAAACTTTCAAAACATGAACTTCCAAACATAAACTTTTCATATCACCAAGTTTCACATCACAAACTTCCAACTTTCAAACTTCCATGGCTTGTGCGCTCCCATTCGTCTTGTCTTTTTTGACATTCGTCACCTATTATTGGTGGACTTTGACTTGTGCGCTCCCACTCTTCTTATCTTTTTGGTATTGGTCACCCATTATTAGTGGACTTTGGCTTGTGCGCTCCCATTCGTCTTGTCTTTTTTGACATTGGTCACCTATTATTGGTGGACTTTGTCTTGTGCAAAAGTACATCGTCAGCAAACTTTCAGGGTAAACTATAGAAGATATGGGTAAACTGTAGGAATTATGGATAACCTGTAGGAATTATGGGTAACCTGTAGGAATTATGGATAAACTTGTGCAACCAGCACTGTCTCGATGCAGTCTATCTAGGGTTATACAACCGACTACAGGTTGGGGTTACACCTTTTGCAGGTTATCTAGGGTTATACAACCGACAACAGGTTGGGGTTAGGGATAGGGTTAGGTTTAGGGTTAGGCTTTTTCCGTACCGCCGCCGCCACGGAGCACGCGCGCGTACTCCGTGCAATCAGAACAGTCGAAACTAGGTCACAAACCGTCAACACAATTGACCGGTAGCGCCCTCTGGTGACATTTTCACAAAAAAGGGTGCAATATATGCTAATTTATGCAAATATAGGCGTCATAGGTCACGTGACGGCTCTCGACCAATCAGAATGAGTCCCTGTGGTGCCCCTGGTGACAATATGACCGCAAAGGAGTGCGGTTTTTGGTAAGTTATGCTAATTTATGCAAATGAGCTGTGACGTCATAGGTCACGTGACGGCTCTCGACCAATCAGATCCGTCGAAACAATTACCCCGTGGCGCCCCTGAGGGTGAATCTGCTCTCGATCAATCAAATACTTAACCAAAATCTCCACATTTGAGCGATAATAGGGGATTATACCGTGGCGCCCCCTGGTTGCAATAAGCGCATGACCAATCAGAACGCTCCATTTCAAATTTCAACCAATCAGAAGCTTACCCGAAATCTCATTTTTAAGCCTTCAGATGCCCCCATATACTACTATAAAGATCTGCTAAAAAAACTACAGGCCAGTCTCCAACATATCGTTCATCGGCAAAAGTGTTAGAGAAAGTTGCAGTCCATCGGCTAACAGAACTCCTAACTATGAATGGACTGCACGAAGAATACCAGTCTGCATACAAGACGCTGCACAGTACCGAGATAGCCCTGTTGAGAGTTAAGCATGACATCGCAGGAGCTCTTGACAGGAACCATGCCATGATGTTTGTCATGCTAGATTTATCAGCAGCATTCGACACTATCGATCATGCGCACTTGTTGAAACTTCTGCGAGATGAATACGGTGTGCGTGGAACGGCAATAACTTGTTTCCGGACATACATGGAAGACCGCACCTATCGCGTCCAGATTGACTCAACAACATCAGAGCATATTCATCTACAGTGTGGTGTACCACAGGGCTCGGTCCGTGGGCCAGTTATGTTTACTCTGTACACTTCGCCAATGCAGCGCATATTCAGAAGATATGGAGTACACTACCACAACTTCAACTGTGCTGGGCGACCAAGCGGAAAAAGTGAGGCAACTCACAAACTGTATTAGGGAAGTTAGACAATGGATGACTCTTCGTATGCTAAAGTTAAATGATGACAAAACTGAGATCATTATTTTTATATAAAAGCATCATCTCATGTTATATGGAGTTTGCTCTATGACCATTGGAGCTGACATCATTTCACCAGTAGACTTCGTACGAAATTTGGGAGTTCATATGGATCAACATCTGACGACGACACATCATGTGACAGCTGTGTGTGCTGCTTGTAATTATCATCTATACAGACTATCATCAATACGTAACTATCTCACAACAGAAGCCACCAAAAGTGCTGACCTCTCGCCTAGATTACTGTAATTCGCTTTTGATTAACCTTCCGGCATCACAGATACTTCGACTGCAACGAGTACAGAACAATGCTGCTAGACTAATTACGCGCACCAGTAGGCACGACCACATAACACCAATCTTAAGGGGCTTACACTGGCTGCCGGTATTAAGTCGAATACATTTCAAGGTGCTAGTGTTGGCGTACCGATGCGTCAATGGTTTGGCGCCGACTTATTTGGTCGAACTTTTACACATACGAACTCCTGATGGACGTCTACGCAAGGACTATGCGCCAACACTGCACCAATGCATCACTAAGAAGAGCATTGGTGAATCTGCATTTGGAACAACAGCGCCTCGACTTTGGAATTCATTGCCCGCAGACATTCGTAATTCCAAGACGCTAAAAATGTTTAGGAAGTCTTTACAAACTCACCTTTTTACTAGTCATTTCAAATATATGTAAATATAGAGAATATTATGTGGTGGACTATTTGTGATATACATTAATTTTGCATTAGGATTCTCACCAGATTTTAAGGTTTTCTAAATTATTTTATTTATTTATTTCTAAAGTAATTTTATTTATTTATTCAATGTTTACACATGTGTGTTTATATTTAAATAGTATTTTATACTATATGAATAGTATCTTATACCATGTACAGCGCATTGATCCATATAGTGGGAATTAGCGCTTTTAAAAATGCAGTATTATTATTATAATCAAATCAATAACATGTACGAGTGACACTTTCCTTGCAATTCACAATTTTTTTGCTGTTTAACTGACTGACATCATGACATGACATGACAGATTGAATAGAGTTAACACGCGAATTACCTGTTTCACCAGAAAGACATTATTAAAACAGATGACATATTTTAGCATATATATATGTATATATATATATATATATATATATATATATATATATATATATATATATATATATATATATATATATTTGTCCGGAGGGAGTTTGTCTGGAGGGGGTTTTGTCCGATATATATATATATATATATATATTTTTTTTTTTTGTCCGGAGGGAGTTTGTCTGGAGGGGGTTTTGTCCGAAGGGGCTTATGTCCAGATGGATTTTTGTCCAGAGGTTTTTTTGTACGGAAGTGGTTTTGTCTGAGGGGGTTATGTCCGGTTACCCAGTAAGGGCTCCACAAAAAGGTTGTACCAGGCCCAACACATTGTTAATCCGGCTCTGTCTAAACACAAACATTACACACAAACACTGGTATGTGAGATGGATGAACTTGTTTTCTTCACACATTTCGGTGATGGCAGAAACAATTAAAGAAAACTTTAGTCAGATGTCTGAGCACTTCTGTTGCGGTCTGTTGCGGTACTTGGTCTTGATGGCAGCGAGTTTCGAGAAGCCAATCTCGCAAAGGCATCGTGTGGAGAAAGGCATTACAAACTAGACAGCCCAATTTGATAAAACAGGGATTCATTTAACATATATTGTGTTGCAGCCTTTGCGTACTAGTCTCTACATGGATCATGCAGTCATGATGCTAATACAATCCCTTGAAATTCTTAAGAAGTAACAAAATTACCACATTATATAAAATGAAAACTTTGTTAGTTCTACAATACAAGAATAATAACATAACACAGTGTTATGGATGAGTATGCATCAAACTTTATTGTCATAATGACAACACAAATAATTGGTGTTGATTACTTGCACATGCACTGGCCATGTAGTAAACTAACTAGTTAGTGTCCCTGGTTGTTGTGCTTACAGGTGTCAGTTGGCTCTACCAGTCCAAGTCTCTGCTGCCAAGAAGTGCACAGTAACATGAACCTATCTTAGAAGCCATGTTGTAGCAGGCAGTGACCACACAATGACATGCACTGTGACCACAATTAGTCTGTCTTGAGAGGATGTATTAGTACCTGCCAATGCCCTGGGCTCAATCTCTTTCCCACTTTAGCCAGACTACAGCCTGACTGTGAAAATATGCCTATTGAAGTCCAGCATAAATTGTAATAGGCCAAAGAATAACATTTAGGTTTTTTAATTAAGGAGCAGGAAATTATGCAATCATACGTCATCAAAATAAGATACATCAAATAATCTCAGCAAGCAAGCCGGGCCCCCAAAAGGTGTTTACATATAATTAGTAAATCATGCCTATCAGCAACCCACTACCAGTATTATATGTACCACTACTGACTTATATACAATTAACATCGTATCGGTGGGGTTCACTCCGCCCACTGCATGTAATGACAAAGTGGATTAACCAAACATATATACATGTACACACAGAAAGGTTGGGGTACTCAATCCCCCCAGCCAAACATGATCAATGAAAAAAGTGAGCTAACCACCCAAACATTCGTGAACAATTCATAATGAAAATTATAGTAACACAACACACAATGTATAAAGGTGTTACGTACCTAGACATTAGTCAACGAATAACTACTAACACATCAGACCGACAGGTAGGGCCAAACTATAACAGGGAAAAGTGTAAAAAAAAATTAAACTTTGTGAACTACCTCTCTGTTTTTAGTGTTTCACAGTGTATCTACACATAATGCACAACTTGATTTATTAGATAACAACTGGGTAATAACTTTTAAAGCAGGATTCGAACACGCTCAAATCACCAAGAAATTTACATCTACCTTCCACTACAAGTTTATATTAGTGAACTTTTTCAACCTGCCTTAATCTGTTGCAGCAACTGTTTGTACACTTAAAAGTGTGTCACTTCTTACCACACTTGGCTCAATTTTTACTTAGTAATCCTTTACTATAATGTTGGCCAGCAGTCTCTCTCACTAGTAGATTCCACTGATTACATCAGGGGTAGGAGCAAAGTCTGTAAATAATTAAGATCAACAAACCAGAGGAAAACCAGTGTCCATTGACTGGGAACTGTTTGACACAGATGGTGATGATTAATACATAGAAATGGAAGGACATGTGAATTTATAGTCACTGTCTACCAAATGTTATAATATAATATCAAATTGAACGACAGAGAACCTGTTTCATAAAGCTAGAGTTGGTGGGCATAGTCCAACTCAGAACCGAATAAATAGCCAACTCTGAGCCCAGGTCCAGTCAATGTATTTAAGAATAGCTAAATTATGAACTGACAAGTATTCTCAATAATAAGTAGACATGTTTTAATGGCAGTGAAAAGTAGTGCAAAGTTCTGGTGATTATGCCCACAACCAGGAATATTTTGTGCAGTAAATGCAACACAGCAGGATTCAAACCTGCTCAAATCACAAAGAAATTTACATCTACCTTCCACTGCAAGTGCACATTAGTGAACTGT
The DNA here is from genome assembly GCA_963662155.1 of Lamellibrachia columna. Lineage (NCBI taxonomy): Eukaryota > Metazoa > Annelida > Polychaeta > Sabellida > Siboglinidae > Lamellibrachia > Lamellibrachia columna. The sequence goes on from OY759265.1 coordinate 8,025,318, forward strand.
TTTAACCTGCCTTAATTATTTGCATTCTGCTGTATCTACCATCCAGTTTTCTTGTTGACCCAATTTTGATTTTGTAATCCTATACTATAAGGTGGCCATCAGTCTATCTCATTAGTAGATTACATCAGGGTAGGAGCAGTCTGTAATTAAGGTCAACAAGCCAGTGGAAAACCAGTGTCCAGCCACTGGGCCTTGTTTGACACATATGGTGATGATTAATAATGTTGTATTATAAGAGCACAAATTATGCTACCAAAATATGCATACATACATACATACGTACATACATACATACATACATACATACATACATACATACATACATACATATATACATACATACATACATACATACATACATACATACATACATACATACAGTGAACATGAGATGACAGTTTAGTGTTGTTCTGACTCACTGACATTGTCCACAACATTAAAAAAAATATTGACTGAATACCCTGATGTGACTTTAACTTTTAGTATTTACCAAATAAAGTTGTGAGGACCTCTGAATCTGATATTGGTTTTAATAAAGGTTTAAAATATAAAGGCTGCAATTTCTCTTTAAAATGTATTATTTTAGTTATTATTAAATAGCCTAGTGAAGTCCATCTTGTGTCCATCAGCATACAAATAACATGTTGTTGAAACATGATTTAATATACGAGTACATTAATTGTCCTTGTATTTTGTTAGTTAGCATAAGATTAATACACAATTCCAAGATGTCACTTACTCAACTAATTAGCTAGTCACTAAGTGCTACAGCAATTACTGCGACATTCACACAATATATGTAAACACATTAGCAGGCATCCTAATGAAATGTTGTAAATGACACAGATTTAGTTCTGTGTCAAGTTGTGAGGCAGTCAGATAACAGAGGATGCCATCCACATAAGAACATGACTTGTGTACTGAGGGCAAGTTGTGTAGTTTAGCTACTAGTAGACCTGGGGTTCTATCATTTGATCACTCAGAAAGGTGATCCAATGTGTGAAATCTCATAAATACCAAATCGAAATGAAACCCCAGAATTTTCAACAACAACAAAATTCATATATAATAGTTGACTATAAATAAAAAAATTACATTCAGAAATGCATCAGCAATGGCATTCGGTGATCTGCATGGCAGCCCTTAACTCAGTATGTGTCTCCTTGGACTAGATCTTGTTACAATGGCATTGGATAATCTGCATAGCAGCCTTTAACACAGTATGTGTCTCATTGGACTAGATCTTGTTACAATGACTAGATGATATGCTAATTTCAGTTTTGGACAGTTTGTCCCGGTTTATGACAATTTTTCCTGGTGAATACGAGTAAATATTCAGCTCAATTCACCTCACTTTGCATATTTCAGTTCCAATTCAATTTCTAATGCAATCTGTTTTGATTTTTTTCAATCCAATTCACACAACTTTTCAACAATTCCAATTCAACTCAGATACAACTGTACTGGTCAAATTATAAAGACATTAGTCAGATGCAAAATGTAGCATGTCATTTTGTTTTTATATATTTCATAGCCTATAGTCTGAACAGAAATATTGCATTGGTCAGATTTGAAGCCTATAACCGGTTCTGTGTTACACTGTTGAAGACGATTATGGTTTGTTGCACCTGTGAGCTTAGGTCCCTGAGGAATTATAGGTGCAATAGATGTTTATTATTTCAAAGATTTTGCGAGGATTCATTGTAACATATTGGATTCCTAATATATTTCAAGCAACATTAAAAAAAAATTCAATGATATCCCCTCTCAGACACCTGTATGCTAATGTCATGAAAGTAACTTAAGTTATTTTATTCGTTCTACATACCTGTACTTGGTAATTCTTTCGTAGCTCTTCTCTGGACATGTTATAGCAATTTGATGTTTCTTTTTATACTGTTACCACCTGCCGAAACTGCTCGCAACAATATTGTTGATATGATTAATGAAGTTGTAAACAGAGCAACAAGACAAAGATGACAAAATAATCCGTCTACAGAACTCTTCAGTTTGTATACAAAAACATATTTTTGCCATTGCACATTGTAGATTACGTCATAGATGTAGATGTAAGCCAATTATGAACTGGTAGCAAGTGAAGGACCTATAACAACTAGGCCCTCGATTGTATGTGTTCAAAGTCAAAGCTTTATGTGCTAAAGAAGCCTATTATTATGTTCTACAGCAGGATCTTATACAGGTGCATGTGTCAAATCCAAGATAGGCTCAGCACACCTCGACTGAGCACATCTTCAAAGAAATATATTACGCCGGACAGAGTTCAAATAGACCGTAATCCATTTGATCGGCTGCCGTTTAGTCCATTCCCACTTGGGCGGGCGTTTTGGGGATTCTCACAATGGTCCGTCCCAAGTGAGAATCATCTCCACTCGGTCCGTCCCAAGTGAGAATCATCTCCACTCTGCACCCATTCCGAAACTGCCCCACCCCCGTTGTGGGCGATATTAGGAAACTGCCACACATACAGTAGAAGTAGACGAGTTATTGTTAAAACATAGAAGCTACTGTTCATAAAAAAGGTATTGGTGCATGAATTATTTATTCTTGTGTGATTACGTAATCATTATATCGTCGTGTGCGGCTTAGATATTTAACTGACGTATAGCTAAAATCCAGCAATTAAACAACAGCATAATTTAATACGCACGGACCGACCGAGTGGGCGGAGCTTGACATGTAGACAGTGCACATGACAAGACCCGGCAGACGGCCAATGGTTTTGTATGCTGTCGTAGTTTTCACAGATGAAATAACATGTGTTGTTAGTGTATATCACAATACAAATTCAGTTGTATGGTAGTTTGTTGCGTTATAGAACATCCCCGCTAAATAAACATACAACATACATAGCACATCCCATTTGCAAAACCTTCTTTATATTTGAATTTGTATATTTCCATAAATTAAATGCATTAATACAACCTTAGGGCAACGTGCTGTTATAGATTTGCAACTTTCAAATGGTTTCTAGTCAGATGCATGATAACGCAGGGCCAGATATATTAGGGCGACACCAAATATAAGGGCTAAGGCGACATTCGTCGCCCAACCCTTGCTAGAAAGTCGCCTAACCCATGGATTTGTGTGTGTGTATATATATATATATATATATATATATATATATATATATATATATATATATATATATATATATATATATATATATATATATATATATATATATTCATTCATTCATTCATCCCTTGACCGAGCCGATCGTAGGTGTGCGCGTGGAGGCTTCCACAGAGATCTTTCTCCATCTGGGACTGTTGTGAGCAGCATCGCATAATTCCTGTGCCTCTAGACCCGTTCACTCTCGAATGTTGTCCATGTACATTTTTTTTGGTCTTCCTCGTTTTCTGCCTCCTTTGACGGTGCCTTGAATTATTTATTTTACAAGTGTGTTGTGTCTGGTTGTATGACCAAACCATTTGAATTTTCGGCGTTTCACTGTGGCTAAAAGCGGTTCTTGTGGTCCTGCGGCTTCGGTGATGGCTTGCATTACTGATATTTGTTATGTGGTCTCTGTAAGACATTTTCAGAATTCGTCTAAAAATTTCATCTCAAATGCGGCTATTCTTCTTTCGGACTCGGCTTTCAGGGTCCAGCTTTCGCATCCGTATGTCAGCACTGACACAACCAAGCTTTTATAGATTCGTATCTTAGTTGCCGTTTTGATGTTGTTGTTGCTCAATATCTTCTTGGGGTTTTGTGTCGGGAATTCATACACAGTGGCCCGTTCTGCGGAATTAATTCTTGACAATCATTGCTTCGATACTTGTTGTATTAGCTTCAATTAGGCTGCAGGCATTGTTCTTTTCAATGGACCCGAGCCGTCTTCTGAAAGCAGCATGGTGACATTTTTCCGGGGTCTCCTTCCTGTAGTAATGGCCGTCAAAGACTCAGAGATGGCAATCCTTTGATTCGGTGTTAATTTCCTATTTGTGGTTGCCTTTTTGGACAGGCGATTACCAACGTGTGGGATGTACTTGACAACTTCAAAGGTTCCTCGGTAGGTCCGGTTTTGCTGCCTGGGTTAGCTTGATGGATGATCAAACATCTCAGTGAAAAGCCAGAGGTTTTTAAATTGAATCAAAATAAATAATTTGTTTTAATTAAACACGTTGTAGTTTTAATTATACAATACCGTCTCGTCTCCCAGTTCCCAAATGACACTGCACTGGCCATCTCGTTTGACAGTGAATCTTTGTATTTCCTCTTTGCAGCATGATCTCCCAATAGGGAGATATCAGTGCAACGCACGAAGCAACCAGGGCAGGTCTACCGAGGAAACACTGTGACAACCGCAAGTTGCGTAGTCTCGTTGAAACATACTCAATCCGTATACAAGTGTAATTGATGGCGGGAGAAGAACCTACCTGTTCTTTGAATGGTGACATCCTTCGGCGACGTCTGTCCTCAGATGTTATTCAGGGCACTTGTATGATTGGTGATTACAACACTTTTGAGGAGGAAGAGTTGCCAGTTGCTGGAACGAAAACAAAGAATCGCAAACTGATAGTAGTTACGTTTTGTATATCTAACTTGCTAATGGGCATGTTCTTTTCCCTCCTCGCACCATTCTTTACTATTGAGGTAAGTAGGCATTTGACAGTGTCATTGCATTGATAACTTGATTACTGTCAAAACATTGATGGTCATTGGCATAATGTACTGCCATAGTACTGAGACCCATTTTCAGTTATATCATTATTATTCAATGACATAATAATTGTACATTGACGATCAGTGACACATTGTCACTGCATTGACCTAATGTTACACCAGTGGGTTCCTAATGGCGCTGTGTCATATAATTGGTTACCATGTGCCCAGTGCCATTGCATTTGCGACATTTGACAGTGTCAAAGCTTTGGTGGTCATTTCAACATTGTCAATGCATCTATATATGCATGTATGTATGAATGTATGTATGTATGTATGTATGTATGTATGTATGTATGTATGTATGTATGTATGTATGTATGTATGTATGTATGCATGTATGCATGCATGCATGTATGTATATATATAATATATATATATATATAATATATTATATATATAATATATATATATATACACACATATATATATATATATATATATATATATATATATATATATATATATACATGCATGCATATATATATATATATATATATATATATATATATATATATACATGCATGCATATATATATATATATATATATATACATACTTACATATATATATATATATATATATATATATATATATATATATATATATATATATATATATATATATATATATATACACACACACATATATATATATATATTTATATATATATACACATCCATCATTGGTACATCACAAGGAGACGCCTGTACTCTTCATGTATTCTTCGTGATCTACTTAGAAGCCGCCCTCCATGATCCCAGAGACAACTTACCGCAACACCCTCGAGACGTTGACTTCGTCAGCAATGCTAGACAATTCCTGGACGAAGTACAACGAATCGCTCCTGGTTGCCTGTCAAAATGGTATCTTAACATCAATGGAGCCAAAACAGGACGTACCAACATTCACAGAAGAAGTAACCTTGCATAGGAGGACTGGCACATGACACGCAAGCTAGGCTCTCTGCTTGTGGACGTGCAATACGTAGAACGGAGAAAGCAACAAGCAGCTGTGGCTTTCCGGAAGCTGTGGTCTCTCTGGGTCAGACACTACCTGAATCCGAAGGCTTCTTGCTGCAACTGTACAATGCGTCTATAGTCCCTGTGCGTAACGCAAACATAATGGGTCAGTTTTGATGCATTCCATCGTCGTCAGGTGAGACAGGTCATCAGCATCAGTTACCCTCAGCGAATCTGGAACAATGCCCTGTACAGAAATGTACGTGCAACACACTGAGCTTGTGTGCCATCGAAGTTCGGTGGAATCTGTTTGGACATGTGCTTCGCATGCCACGTGAAGCCCATGCACAGCTGACCAGTAGACCAGTATTTCACATCCGCTGACATTTCTGGCTGGTGAGGGCGACCACGAACAACACTCCCAACTGCCCTCGTCAAATATCTGCAGGAAGTCGGCAAGCGTTTTCGAAACCAGCGAGATCTTGACTGGCTGAGATCGCCTGAGCGAAGTCAGTGGAAGAAGATAGGCCGTAATATCTTGCAAGTGGCACAAGCGAAACTGTCACCACTGTTGCAATGAGGCAGTGACACGAAAGAACGATCACGCACGCACGCACGCACGCACGCACGCACGCACGAACGAACGAACGCACGCACGCACGCACGCACGCACGCACGCACACACACACACACACACACACACACACACACACTCACATACATATATATATATATATAATAAATTATATATATATATATATATATATATATATATATATATATATATATATAGGGAGGGAGGGAGGGAGGGAGGGAGGGAGAGATGGAGGGAGGGAGGGAGGGAGGGGCACGGACAGACAGACAGACAGACAGAGAACGTCGTGAACCAGATTAGAATAGTTTTAAAACGATAATAACCGTATTGTATGGTTGATGTTTATAGGCAAAGAAAAAGGGAGCAAATACTACTGTAGCTGGAGTGATCCTTGCAACATATGAACTTGTATCCATGCTGGTGATCCCTCTCTTTGGATACTTTGTAAGTTCATTGACTGTTTGTAGCAAAGGGTATCGTTTTCAGCAGTAACACAACGCTTCTAACAATCTCAAAGAGTGTATGATAAAAACAACAAAAATCAACACATTGTCGTAGAATTTAATAATACATGTTGCGAAGACCTTTATATCAAGAAACCGTGACAACAAAGGCATCAGGAATGCGAATATAGGACGAGGATGAATCGAGTAACCTGCACAGAAAGAATACTTAATGAGGAAGTATTAAATATAGTAAAATAGCAAAAGAAAAAAGGACACAGAAAGACGTAATCGCGCGTGAAATGCCTCATAACACTCTCTTAACAGACAATGCTGTTTCAATTTTTCGTATAATACATACCGTATCATTATTAACTGACATAACGTGTTTAAACGTCTATGTTTTAGCTGACGACCATTGGAGCAAAGTTAACCTTTGTGGCTGGACTGGTGGTCTGTGGCGGCAGTGTAATTGGGTTTGGGTAAGACATTTCAAACAAACACCATGCTTGCTTCGTGCAAGAATTAATCAGTTTATTACAACTGACGATGTACTTCTAAATATTGCCTTGTCATGTGATATGTTCCCGGCTCAATTCGGTTTCTTTAGGTAAAATCAGATTAAACACTCTGCGAAGTGCTGTTTGCTTCACTAATCGAGTTGGCGGAAACAAGTATTTTCGACCATTTTCATTCAATGTTGACCACAACCAACGGATAACAGCATTTTACTACTTGTATTCAAATGTGCGTTCCCTGTCACCATCAGTTTAATATTGCAATGTGACTTTACATGGAAGTATTTTATTCTGTCCTTCAGATGCCTGGATGCAGTTCCAAGTGGTGCCACCTTCATTGTGATGTGTATCGTAATTCGGTCTGTCGAGGCATGTGGAAGTGCTGCTTTTACTACAGCAAGTTTAGCCATACTGGCAAACGAATTCCCCAACAATGTTGCAACAGTATATGTATGCATTTACTTTTTTCACATTACTATGGAAATTGGATAGATCTATGTTAAAATGTGTTCACGAAGCGAAGAGGTATAAAACATGAAATAATAAGGGGACATTTAACGGGGTATAAAAATCTAAAAAAATATATGAAGGTTTTCTTTTAAGGTTTAGTTCCTATGTCTAGTGCGAAGTTTCGTACGGGCAACTTTTTTTGACAACTGGTTTATGTTAAGTTGTGGATGATGTGTGTGTGTGTGTGTTTTATGTCAGGCGTAGCTTGCAGCAAAATGAGTATAAACCAACAACTGGTGAATGAAATAGCCTGCTAGAATTGCTGTGGTACAATTATGTGATGTTCAAATCATAAAGCGAACTTTAGGAAATATTGACAAAAAAATAAACTTCACCATGCTATGCAAAATTCCAATGTCGAAACCCAGACAAGACAATGTAACCAGATTTAACACACACACACACACACAAACACACACACACACACACACACACACACACACACACACACACACACACACACACACACACACACACACACACACACACACACACACACACACACACACACACACACACACACACACACACACACACACACACACACACACACACACACACACACACATCATCCAATTCTAATGGTTACTTTTCATTATTATGTACATTTTTGTGCACGTGCATGAACACATAGTAATCGTAATTTTTAACATGGTTACCAATTGTGTTTTGTAAATTGTTACTGGAATGTTTTTGTTTCAATTCAAAATTATATACAACTAACACCCGAAAGATTGGAAACTTTTCGACGCTTTGCGCTTAGCAATACAATTATGATTATATACTAACATGTCACGACCAACAACAGGGCGGGACACAAAAATTACTATAACTGTATGCCAAAATGGCGTATCTCTTTCTGTTCGCGATTTGAAGTCGATCGGGTTATATATAGCTGGATGACAGCTTTGAGAAGCAACGATCGGCAGGCTGCCTGACTGCTACGCACAAATGCAAGGCGGCCGTTTTTGGCTGCTGTGCCCGGGAAGTTTTCAAATTAATTATGATTATTGTTAGTCTGCAGACGAAGTTGGTCTTTTCTCAGTTAAAATGTAATATTACATATTACAATTAAAGGTAAAAGCGAGAGGCCTTAAAAATACATATTGTATCCATAAAGTAAGTGTAGTTAGGCGTATAACTACACTTAATAAATTTATTTGTAGCACGATTTGTTATAATATTCACATAGCTATTGGTGCTGAGTTAATATGTTAATGGGATGTCATACATGCACTTGTGCACTTGTTCTTGGAGCCCTACGTTAACTTTGGCTATGTTTCTTACTATGGTGAAAGGCTGTGCTGGAGCTGTTCAACGGACTTGGATTGATGATTGGACCAGCAGTAGGGGAGTTACTCTACGAAGTAAGTCTTGCTGTGTATCACACTTCATGACTTCAAAGAACCTTTTTGACATATGACTTTAGCACATGTCTTCGACGAAGAACTCGTATTGTAGGTTGGGAGAGTCGCCTTGTGGTGTTGCTAAAGTAGACGAGTCATACAATCGCGCTGAACCCGCTGTATAAGATGGACTGGTACGGTTAAACAATTGAAACTAACATCGTTATGACGGTAAAACAATTGGACGTGTGTTCAACAGGCAGACGGTTTCCGCTTGCCGTTTATTTCCAGTGGCGCGGCTTTTCTGGCTGTTGGCGGTCTGGCTTCGCTGCTGCTTCCACCGCAGACAGGTCCGTGTCTGTTTATCTGTCACTCCACTGGACACTTCTAAGGAGTCGAGGAAGCAGGGTTTCTAGTAACATAATTGACTGGCGACATTCTGGAATGGTATTGGTAGAGATGATCTTTTGAAACTGACTACCGATTCCATAGCATCGCGCACTCCACAGCATAATTGATTTGACACGTTATCGCAGCAGCAATTCACCTTCCACTACCAATGGCCCATTCACAGGTTATGAAAAATACATATCATCGGTAACACTTCAAGACACCATTCAGAAAGCTGAATGGTGTCTGTTCGTCCACCATTCTACGAGGGCTGCCACTCAGTGAGACTCGCCCTCAATAACAAACACGCAGTCTGCTTTGACATGATTTCAGTTATTGTTGACCATGACTAGTTATCGTGTCACGTAGATTGGTGTTGTGCCGCAACTTACTTACTGATCGTATGAAATATGTACTGTCTGATATGTTACCTCTGCTGATGCGGAAAAAACTATAAAGTAGGTTTTGGACACACTCTAATTGTCGCGTTGGTTTGCCCGCGCAGAGATCACTCAAAGAGAAAGGAAATCCTTCTGGTCATTCATAACAATTCTTCCCGTCTGGCTGATCGGCTTCGTTTCCATCACCTTATACTGTGCATTTGGTTTATGTGATGTCGCCCTCGCCGTCCATGTGAAGATAAATGTAAGTATTAATTATCTAAGTAGATGCTTCTTCAATTTGGAAATTTGGATGACATTTTCCATTTACATGGATCGAAGTAAGATAAATCAAATAACTATTGCCAGGCGGAATTTACGATATTTTGATGTACTAATTTAGGAATTAAAGGTTAGATTAGTGTGTGGTTATAATTTTTGTACACAATGAAAATGTTATTGTGTGAGTTCATGTGCATGTAAACGAACAACATCAACCTCACTGTGATACGCACGCACGCACGCACGCACGCACGCACGCACGCGCGCGCGCGCACGCACGCACGCACGCACGCACGCACGCACGCACACACACACACACACACACACACACACACACACACACACACACACACACACACACATACATACATACATATATATATATATATATATATATATATATATATATATATATATATATATATATATATATATATATATATACATACATACATCACACTTATAACAGACATCCATTGCATCCATTGGCCACTCTGATTGTAGTACCACCTCTCGCCTGTTCTGTTCACGGCTGTATTTCTTGTAAGTGGAGGCGTCTACGCAGTCTCCTCTCCGTTCTGGGGAGTTATCGCAGACAAAAAGGTAAATAACTTCTCATCTCCTGCAGTAGTCTTTCAACAAAACATTATCACTTGTATTTAAATAAGTATACTTTCTAAGATACCATCTCAAAACTATGAAACTTTCTTTCAACTGAAAAATTAACCCAGATGAAGATGAGCAGAAACGTCGGAACAATTACTGATTGTGGGGACAAGCTGAACTCCAGGCCCTCACCTTACTGTTGGTGTCATCTGTCAGCTTGAGGAATGCGGGTATAGACTGTTGGGTGACTACAAACATACTTCAAATTCAACTGAATGGTTACAACATTGAAGTTCTCAGAGGCGCTGCGCGAGCCATACGACTAAGATCATTATCGGAGATACCAAATATATACGTCAGAATCCTTGAATCACCATCGGTGTACACCTTATTTGTGTGGCAATCGAGAGAGCACACAAACTTCAAATTGCTCTTTTCCTAAATGTTTGCATGGTTGTCCGAATACAATTACTAAGCTAGAATTTACGATTATGTGCATCGCTTAGCGCATATTGTTGTTGTTGTAGTATTCTTGTTTTCTCACGCTGTTTATTGCATTATTCTTTTTCCCGCAGCCGCAACGGGCCCCGGCATTGGTTATAGTTGGCAGCCTCATCCGAAGTGCTGCCTTAATATTGATGGGCCCCGCAACTTTTCTACTCATATCGTAAGTATCAAGTCTAAACCTAAAACCCCGCACCCCTTCCTTCCTAGACATATGCAAGTTGTTGTGTCATGCATTTTTCCTACACATACTCATGTAAGTACTCACCTCAATATTTACTGACCACAACCACACACGTACTTAGGTACCCGATTGAACTTACTAATGATAGGTGCGGCAAACTTCATACGAACTTTTGTTAGTACTATCTTTGGTAGAGGTGAACGTAATTCTAACACATGCTCACTGAAGTTATTCATTTGATAAATAATGGGCTATCCATAAAGTATCCCCATCTCCTTGTCACGCTTCGTAATGCTGGTTTGTACACTCCTTAAAATTACGGTCATTTTGAGAAAGACCCCACCTATTATGCATGCATCTATTTTCCACCAAGTTTGCAGTCAATTCGCGAGCGATTACATACTTCATTGATACATGGTCGAGTCCGCATTACGCTTCCGAGTCTTGAAATTTCAGCATGTTTTGGACACGATTACACTTTAGCCAAGAAAGGCCAACATATATTACATAAGTTGAGTGTGGACGCAAATAGCATGGTCATATCCTATTGGCAATTATAAGAATAGGTGTATACAAATATATTTTCATTTCGCGAACGAATATTGCCAGAATACCACACTCGTGCGGTAGGATTATCTAACAGTGTGGAGCGACCCTTGAAATTAAGATGTTGTGTGCTCAACAAGGTATCCATCTAAAAACTATGGTGTGATATTCTAAATTGAGGCTACAAATGGTTATCAGCTTGGTGATTTCCGGTGTGACCGGCATGATTTGCCACAACTTCGGCTCGCAGATTCAGCTGTATATAATTCGTTTTATCTAATAAGGACAATCTGAAAACATATAGCTTCAGTTTGTCGAGGGTCTTTACAAGTTCGCCCCCAACCATCTACCAGCGGCTCTGTCCCCGCCATACCTCGCTCATCGGATGCCTCCCGTCTACCCAACAATTCTGCCTTCGGCTCTATGATGGGCCGTGCGCCTTTCATTGATTTACAAGTGAATCCACCGTCAATGCAGCTTGTTACGTGCGTGCGCATACATAATGTCTGCCAAATAATTACAAGTAGGCCGTATGATGGATGCCTTTGAATACAACAGTGAATACAGTTAAGACTGTATTCACGTGGAATTGGCTGTTGGGGTTTTCATGCGAACTATTATCAGGGATCGAACTTAACGCTCGCCCCCTCAAAATGTCTGGGGATGAGTAACCTTTGGCCTGCACCAGTCCCCCGGGCGAGTAGCTATTTTCCACTCGTTCTGTAACAATATAAATGCAAGCAATTTGACTTAGGCGTACATACATAAACGTAACATTTTGTATCGAAAAATAAAATTTTAAATCTGCATTCCCGATATATCCGATTTCGTAAACGAGCAGCCACTACTCGTTGCAACGTAGTCGAAAATACGTGCACACGGGTACAAATATAGCACACTGAACAGTACTAACTTTTACCCGTCAATCTTCTACGCATAAGCGTAGGTACGATGCATGTGAAAGGAAATGAGAATTTCAGCCGCACTGGCTAAAGAAATTCTCATGGCTTGAATACAAAAGTTCATCTGACCGGCGTGACGACGACACTGTCGTGGACGTTGAAGGTGGGGAGAGTGACGGGACGGCGAAGAACAATGAGACTGAACTGAGCATGAGAGTATGAGAAAAGTATGAGTACGAGAAAGCAGGCAGTTTTGTCGTCGGCTCCCCAGTATTTAAATTGGAGAGTATCAAAGCTCACAATAGTCCTGCAAGCCATATGAAATGGGCTTTAAGAGAGAAAGCAGAGAGCAACCCAGGGTCAAATGTGGCGGACAAGACGATGGGCCAACTTGGAAAAGCGACATTTGACAAAATGTGTAAGCTTTTCAGGAACGCACATGCCATTGCCAGACACTCAAGACCATATACAGACTTTGTGTGGATGTGTACATTGGATGACATGAAAGGGGTACAGAATGGCAACACCTACAGAAACGACAAGTAGTGTGCAACGTTTATCCATCACATTGCTCAGGCACAAAGGGATGAAATCAAAGAGATGGTTGCCGAGGCAAAGTTTATGTCCCTCATCTGCGATTGTGCAACTGACAACAGCCACACCGAGGCCGAACTGGCATATGTTCGGCACTGTCACCAAGGGTAAATCAATGTCCACTTTGTTGGGTTGAAAAATATTGCCAAGGGGGATGCCCAAGTGATGGAAGTGGCAACGTCAACTCTTTTCACAGATTACTTTGCTCGTGGGAAAAGAAGATTGTGGGAACTGGAACTGACGGCGTAAGCACCAAGGTGGGGGAAAACAATGGATTTTCGGCGAAACTGCGGCAACGGCTAGACCGACCAGAACTTGTAGCTGTTCACTGCTCTGCACACAGAAATGAATTGGCTTACTGGCTCGCGGGATACAGCTGTACAAGAAAGTTGATGCACTGCTCCTTTCTTTGTACTTCTTCTATAGAAACAGCCCCTTCAACAGGAGCAGCCTCAAACAAGCTTTTGATGCGCTCGGAGAGACGCACTGTATTCCGAGTAGAGTCGGCGGGACACGTTGGGTTCCCCACATATCAAGAGCAGTTTCCAATGTGCTGAAGGGATACAAGGGCTTGTGACCCATTTATTCCAGGTGATGAACCCGGATGTAGCTGGAAGGACAACAGAGCAGCGCGCAAAGGCAAAGAATTACTACGCACTGCTACATTCCAAGGATGTTGTGTACTTCCTCCACTTCCTCGCAGATGTAACTGCAAAATTGAGTGATGAATTCCAGCATAAGGAAATCACAATCGCGGACATCAGTTCAGAGATAACTGCTTGCAAAGAAGTAATCGATAAGTATGGAAAGAAGGATGGGCCTTCCCTGAAGATGATTAATGGCAAAGACCAGTTTCTTGGAGAGACAATAGGAGCACCATCCGCTGCTTTTGAAGAAGCCAGACGTGGACTGGTACATGTACAGTTGCTGCTGAAAAGTCTCAGTGACAGATTCGAAGAGGGGACAGAAGGAATCATTGCAGCGTCACCAATCGCCAACCTGTAGCTGTGGCCAACATCCCTTGTTCACGAAAAAGACTTCGGTGATGACAAGGTGGATACCTTGGTCAAGACATTTGGACAGGTCCTCTCGTCCTCTGCGCTGGATGTCTCCAAAGTGGAACCAGAGTGGACCAAGCTCAAGAGTGTTCTCTACAAAAGTTATCCTACAGCGAAGAAGCTGTCGTGGGAAGAAGTCAATCTGTCCTTTGGGACACAATGCCCTAATGTACTGGGACTCATTGACCTGATCCTTACCCTTCCCGCCTCGACAACAGATGCTGAAAGGGGGTTTTCCCACCTGAGGTTTGTTAAATCGGACTGGAGAAGCAGGCTGTTTGACACACGTTTGTCAGATCTGATGCCAGTCTTGCTGGAAATCCCTGATGTGGACCAGTTTGATCTATTATCTGCAGTGGAGCATTGGAACCATGCTGGGCGAAGGGCAAGGAGGCCCAACATCATCACTGACATTGGTGACAATGATGATGACTGACGAGTCGGAGATGGATGAAGATGCAGTTGCCCAATTCCTGAAAGATTTCATTCAGTGACACTGCCTGGGGACATTGTGGAGGACTCGAGAGTCGAGTCATGCGGCCGTTGACAACGTCCGTCCAGAACCTCGGGATCTGATTTAGTACTAATTGAATAAAGTAATTACGTTGCATCGTCAATTATGATTAATTTTGTTCATTTTATATTTAAGGAGCATTGCAGGTCAAAATACAAATTTGCATTAAAAAGTCGCATTTGGACGATGTCCACCAAAAATGGGGACTAGTGATTTTTCATGGGGATGAGTAACATATTAAGGCTACCCTGGTTAAAATTCTTAATTTCGACCCCTGGACTATTATAAGCATAACTGTGACTTTCGTTTTTTTTGCAGTCATCCACTGTGGCTACTATACTTCAGCCTGGCTTTGTTGGGACTCGGCGAAGGTTTTTTGGTTGTTTGTGCACAACAGTTGTTTGTCATAGCCACGTGAGTATTGATTGCAAATATTATCTCCATTTATCTATGTGTGTTGTTCCCCACCTAGCCTGCCCACCCGCCCGCCCGTAAAATAAACATTTATTTAAAATAAACGCAATCTCCGGACGCAGAGGTGAAACTTAAAATTGTGCAAGCTTAGTTTTGTTAAACTTTTATAAGTTAAGTTAAGCCAAATTCGGAAATTCTAAATTCACAAAAAGGGCATGATGAGCATGGTTAGACATATACCTGGTAGAGTCATACAGTGGCATGTCGCTATAAGGACACACGATGTCAGAAACAAAAGCGTAACATTTTAAATTCCCGTTCCGGCCTGAACTGTCTCATGCACCGCTGGACACAAGGAACACTCGACAAATGGAACACTTGTCAAATCCTAACATGTTCCTTATAGCGAGAGTCCACACACTTGTTTCACTTCATATGTTATAACACTATAATATGTTGCATTAACGTGACATGCTACGATATCACTTCAGCAGGGTAACTAATAAAGATTATTGTTGTTTTGTCATCAAGCTCAAACAAATGAGTGTAGAATTGTTCATATAACTGTTAATTCTTTTTGCAATGCAAATTATCAGCTGTAATTTACTGAGCAACATTGATTACAGCAAGCATGGCTACCCGGATAATTTGGACACCAAAGGAATGGTTTCTGGTATTTTCCTCTTCTTTTCCTCAACAGGGTGAGCCATTTACAACCACTTCCTTGTGTTTTATGTTATATAGCTCCTGACTACAGTGAATCGTGGTTAACATGTTGTCACTGTATTATCACTGTGATATTTAATGTAGATATTCTAACAACACCGAATATGTAGATAGTCATGCATCACTATCCATAAAGTACTCATGTTTAAAACATGAAATAACATTTCATTGAGAAGAACACAGTTTCCAGTTATGCTTTATAAATCACAAGTAAAC
>OY759265.1:8046692-8049192 GCA_963662155.1 Lamellibrachia columna
ATATGATTTGAACCACCGACGAGCTGTGCCAGAAATACCAAAATGTCTACGAAGGCGTTGTGAAATGATTGGATGATCAAACGTATCGAACTCAGATCCAGTAAAGTGAGTGTTGTGACGTTGCTATTGTCCACGTTGTTAACACGAGAAGAGCCGTTTCCTTAGAGTGAAATCGCTTATATGCACACCGTAGATCATTTAGTAAGTGATGTTTATAAATATGCTCATGAAGGCGAATATCAACTATTTTTTCCAATACTTTTGACAGAAAACCGAGATTGGAGATAGGACAATTCTTTAGGTTATTTATACACATAGTTTTTAATAAGAGGATTTACAAGAGCTTCATTGATATCCCGTGGAACAACTATGCCCTGCATTGAAAGGTTTAAAATACTAGTAATAAGAAAGATGAGTTCATTGATACAGATTTTCAGTAGAAGTGTTTGAAATGGTTTGAATGATAATGAGAACTTCACTAGTAGTTGTAGTTGTGAAATACTGTAGTATTTTCAGAAAGTGGTGGTTCGGGGAAATCATTGTCATTATGTTCGCAATCTTATCTGTGAAGTATTTTGAAAAAGAACTACACAATGTATCTAATGAAGAGTGTTCAGGCAGTGCTTTTAATTTCTGCCGATGTAGAATTGTGTTTACGAATTTCCACATCTGACGAGGATTTTTAGAATTTGTTGAGATAACATTTGTATAGTAATCGGATTTTGCTTTTGACATCATGTGATTGCATATATGTTTATCTATTTCATGTGGTTGCATATATGTATATCTATTTCTACAGAGATCCATGGCGATGGAGGGCGAACTTGTACACTTTTAGTTTGTTTATCCAGGAATTTACTTAATGTTTCACGGTACTGATTAACAAGCTCGCATAATTTAGGTTGGATCAAAAGATCAGTATTGGCAAGATCATCATGACGGGTGCTTAAGTTAATTTTATTTATTGGTCGAAATAAAAAAAATAGTTTGTATTGCTTGTAACTACAAATCAATAGTGACACAAAGGTGATCTGATAAACCATCAGTAGGAAATATTGCCTTGATGTTAATGCAAGTAGTTCTAATAATAAACAAGTCGAGCCAATGATCAAGAACATGAGTAGGAAATGAAACGTGTTGATGTTATGCATATGTTTGAAGGACACTAATGAATGATATTATAGTATTTAAACTTGGTAAATCAAGCTGGATACTGAAATCGCCAACCATGTAGAGTCGTCTTGGAACTGTAGGGTAGTTTCAAGAAAATCTGGAAATTCATCAAAAAAATAATACGTGCTCTTGCAGGACGGTAGATGAAACAGCTGTAAAGTTATGGCACAGGTCAGTATGCTGCGATGAAGGTAATCCGTGGTGTTATGTGGCATGTTTAAAGATGTCATCGAGGTATCATAACACTTTGGCTTCTACGAATATCAGTTAGATATGCTGTCAATGTCTTCCTAACTCTCAGCCTCCCCCCTTTCAACCCAATAATAGCAGAAACAACTAATAGTTCAAGCAATTTAGACTCAGACATCAGTCTATTTATTTTGGATTCCAATTTGTTCCTACCACATCAACTCACATCGGCACAACGGTCCACTTCTGTACAAAATGCATCAACAAACATATTGAACTTAAGCTGTCAATCAATTAAAAACAAAACAAGCTGAATTCCAGAATATCATTGATAGTACACAATCGGATATTGACATCGCCAACGAAACGTGGCTGAACAGTGATATCAGCGATGGTGAAATTGGAGTACATAATAACTTCTAATTATATGGCGGTGTATTTGTTGCAGTTACACAGGACCTCGTCAGCTCTAAAGAATCATATCAAATAACATGAGAATAAATTATATGGTTTATTACATATGTGATATGTCGAGTATCAAGACATAGCAATGCAAATATCTGGATGGGAGGTGACTTCCCCGATATAGACTAGCTTTCTAAATCTCTCAAGCCATCTTTAAACTACCCAAAGTGTGGCACATTTCAACATAAGTTGATGTTTGAGAAGTTCAAAGTGACTGTTATACTGTTGCATCCAATTATCCAGTAGTGTGGGCTGTGACGAAACAAAATTCTAATACAAGACACTTGTGTAGCTATTATCGCGACCAAGACGCCGTGAAGCAGCGGTTTGTAATGGAGAAATGTTATTAGAAAGTGCACAACACTTGGCTAACAGGACGCTAGACACAGACGCCACTGTTGTGTGGCGACCAAGGCGCCTTGAAGCTCCGGTTTGTAGTAATAATAATATGAATTTATATAGCGGCTGAATCCACTTAAAATGTAATGCACTCGGGCCTATTGTAATGGATAAATGCGTGTTATTAGAAAGTACACGACCAATTTATGGCAGAACTCCAGACACAGACGCCATTGTTGTGTTTGTGTGGCTAATAGCGCCATTAGTGATCAAGGCGCCGGGAAGCTGAGGCGGTGCGCCAATCGGTCGCTCACACACACACACACACACACAC
>OY759265.1:8051692-8159192 GCA_963662155.1 Lamellibrachia columna
TTCATTTACCCCACATTGTCTGCGTCTTTCAGAAGAGACACTAAAATATGTTAGTCCCTTCTTCATAGTGTATATTCCAGGTGAAGTAAAAGGTCCCACACAGGGAAATGGAAAAAATCTGTCATGGGCCCACAGAGCTGGTGATCTCTGTCTCTAAACTACCATTGGGCACAAAATCCTTGACAGCAGAACTCTTCCAATTATCAAAGTTGAAGGTCCACCCACCTTATTCATTATGAAGGACCATTTTAAATATTTACACAACTGTTGATGCATTTCATGAAATGAAGTTCACTGTTTTCCAAAACCATAGATATGTTAACACAAGAGATGGTAAAAATTGGTGATGGCATTGTCACCCAACATACTTCTACTGCTGCTGTCCCATTTGCTGTAACCAAAACATTTTAGCACATACATGCATTCTGGGTACTACTGTAGAAGAAAAGGACTTAGGAGTTACAATAAGCGCTGATATGAAAGAGCTGTGTGGTATTGCAGCTTCAAAAGGTAATCAAACTCTTGGGTTGATTAGAAGAAATATAACACACAAGGAAAAAAGCTAATTATACCTCTGTATAAAGCAATAGTTAGACCTCATTTAGAATACTGTATACAAGCATGGAGACCATATCGTAAGAAGGATATAGATACGCTTGAACACATACAGAGGAGAACAACTAAAATTATTCCAGAACTGAGAGACCTTAGTTATGAAGAACGCCTGAAATAATGTGGTTTAACAACTCTAGAGACACGGAGGTTAAGAGGAGACCACAGTGAAGTTTTTAAGATATTGAATGGTTATGAAAATATTGATAGAAATATGTTTTTCTCACTAAAGAAGGATAGCAGAACTAGAGGACATGAGGTAAAATTAGTAAAGGATCAGTGTAGATTGGATATCAGGAAGTACTCGTTCTCACAGAGGACAATAAATGAATGGAACAAATTAGAGGACACGAGGTAACATTTGTACAGGATCTATGTAGATTTGATATCAGAATAGAACAAATTATCTACGGATTGTATAACTGCTAACAGCGTGAATATGTTTAAAAACTAGGTTGACACATATCAGGAAGGCACGTAGATTAACATTGTTGGACTCACGATAAGCCAATGGCTTCCTTGTCCACTTGCCTTTGGCTTGGATGGCAAGTCTTGTTAAATGAAAAAACCACTTACATATAATATTGACCAGACCAGCTGTTCCACAAACAGAGCCCATCTAGGTTGGTAGTAACTGCAACACATACAAGTTTAAATAAATGATCATCTACTTTTTGTTCCCATAGTTCAAACAAATATTGGAACTAGGGCTTACAAAGTTGCTGCATAAATTCTTTAGAATTCACTACCTGATAGTGTTAGGAAACAATAAAATATTGCCGTCATCTGAAGACTTAACTGGGCTTACCTCCTCAGCTCTTTAACATATTCATCCATCTTTTGAAAACATAAAATACCAATTTTGAGACTGCCCAACCCTTTAGTTTTGATGTGTCTCTCAGCTGGGGTTTCCACAGATTTAGGCTTGTTGTAATTTGTGTAGTATCATTACTTGAATTGCTGGATTCTGCACTCCCAAGTGCTTTGTTGTCAGGGCGGTGAGCAAAATAATAGTTATTTGGCAGACAAAATCACCACATTTTTCATCTGTCTTCTTGGAGTCATACGTATTGATTCTAGAAAGGGGAGCCATGCAAAATAAGTTTTCTCCAACCCCCCATAGGACACCTAAATGTTGGCAATCTTGATCTGACGACAATATGAACCCGCGGTTTTTTACGTGAAAGTTGTACTACCATAACATTTGTTTCTAGCATTATTTGGCACAAGTATTCCAGGGATATCTGTGCTTCTTTTGGTATATAATATGTCATAACAGGCTGATATTTGATAATGTTATGATCGATCGAATTCTAGTGAAAATCGGAGTTCTTATGTGAGCAGGCAATTTCGGAGTCCAGATTTTTACCACCGGGTTCCTCTTTAAATGAGTGCCAAACAAAAACTAATAAGGGTATTTTAATTATGTTTGTCCTTAGATACAGATAAGATTGCAATATTTTGGATTCATATACTTAAGCTTCAGTAATACACGAAAAAAATCACTATTAATTGGTTATGCTGGTGTCTCTGCAGCACCACTTAATATGAATTGAAGTTTACATATGGTGAATATGCATTATTTAAATGATACTAGAACCTTCTAAAACAAAATAGTGAAATTAATATTTAATATGTGTGCACATATATGCATCAACACATGATTTGCTACATAATATTTTGACAATACAAACAAAATCACTGATATGGGGTATTTACTGAGGCAAGGAAAGCAACATGTCAATATGATTATATTGATCACATTTGCACTTGCAGTGTGCGGTGCATTCCGTAAATGCAAATCTAAAAAAAATGTTTTTGCATGGCTCCCCTTCTAAAATAAATAATTATGATCCCAAAGAAGCCATATAAAAAATATGGTGCTTTTGTTCGCCAAGTAACTGTAATCGACAAAAGTTACCTAACCACCCTGATTGTTGTATCAACCAGAACATTCTTGATGTCAATGTGGTCCTGAAAAAATATTAATATTGTTTGTTTTGTTATAGAGAAACCCAAGAAATTAAAAGGGCATATTCACGTTCATTCCATCAGACCGGATGCTAGTATAAAAGGTTGAAGCAAGAAATTTTATTTCTAATGTGGACAAAAATGTACTGTTTATATTAATGGACATGTTCATGACCATTATTAATCATGGTTATTAATTTTGTAATCCTGTGTCCACCAGCTGGACGTGTGTACTCTTTAACACAATCTGATAAGTACCTTTTGATCATTTGACCACTGCTTGTTGGCATATTCCAGAATCTGTAAACCAGTCCAGATAAATATAAAGCTACATTGATATAATCGTGTTTGAACCAGTGTAATGGGTGGGTCACGCCACTGTTACACTTTGTTGCAGTGGTAATGTCGCAACGCAACTTCATGTTGTATTATAACAAATAACAACTACCCACTTAATTCTGTTCAAACGTTCTTGATCACTATTTAAATAGTGTAAATAAAATGAGTAATGTGGTCACATATAGTACTAACAAATATATGTTGCGTACTTTGATTAACGCCTCATGTCACTGACTCTACACCAAAAACAGCAGATGAAAAGCTACGTATCTACTTGTAGAGAAAATTTGTAAAATAACTGCTTATATTAAGATGAAAGTAAAATATTTGGCATACTTTTTAACGGCCATTATTTTTTAAATGCAAATCAACAGCTACTAAAAAACCTTCAGTCATAGCATATATTTGTCATAGCATACATTTATCATTGCATACATTTGTCATAGCACACATTTGTCATAGCATACATTTGTCATAGCATACAATTGTCATAACATACATTTGTCATAGCATACATTTGTCATAGCACACATTTGTCATAACATACATTTGTAATAGCATACATTTGTCATGGCATACATTTGTCATAGCACACATTTGTCATAGCACACATTTGTCATAGCACACATTTGTCATAGCACACATTTGTCATAGCATACATTTGTCATAGCATACATTTGTCATAGCACACATTTGTCATGGCATACATTTGCTCTGGGTCCCCACAGAGTGAGTTGGTTGCGAGTGTTGTATTCGTAGAGTTGTTTCTCTGCGTCGTTCGTTGCTAGTGTCTTGGCATCCTCCAGCCATCGACCAAGTAGGAAGTGTTCGTCTGAAGCCAACAGAGTCTCAACGTCAGACATCAGGCCCAGTAACTTGAGACCACTCGATCTGTCAGGAGGAATAACATACCACGTGCAGCAGAGTGACCAGAGTGTTCTTAGTCAAGATAAAATTAGGATGGTGAGAAATATTAGGATTAACTAAAATCATTTTCATTGCAACCCGATGATGGATTAATGTTTGTTCACACAAGTTACATTATAGACCTTACCTGGGGTAAATTAATGCAAACTTGATCAATCCAAACACTATGTGTATTTCAGCAAGAGAAGTTATAATGAATGAGGTAGTCATGACCAAGGTGTCCGTGTACGACCACAAAGCCCTTCGATAATAGTTAGTTATGATACTTCTTAGCTATAATTTTTCATAAAAAAATTAAACAATTATTTCATAACTTGACAGAGAACAGGCCCCGGCTATTGAAGCTATCAGGAAATGTCAGAATTCAAACCAATGACCAGAGTTTTCGTGAACCATTTAGGACATCGGTGTAGATTGGACATCAGAAAATAGTCATTCTCACAAAGGATGCTAAACAAACAGAACAAATTGTCTTCCAGTTGTGTAAATACAAGCAGTGTGAATATGTATAAAACCAAAGTTGACAAATATCTCAGAAGGGCGGATTACAAAGAGATGAATAATCGTTGGACTCTTGACAAGTCAATAACTTCAGTGTCTACTTGCCATCTGGGGTTTTGCTTTGGATTGCAATCTTGTTAAACCATTGCACTTGGAGATTGAAGACATGGGAGGTTTGGGTTTTAAAACGCCTACAGCGTCAACAAAATGACTCAACAACTTGCTTTTAGTCAACCTGTTTGTTCAACTGGATTAGGGACAGTAGTAAAGTACGTGTGTGTGTGTGTGTGTGTGTGTGTGTGTGTGTGTGTGTGTGTGTGTGTGTGTGTGTGTGTGTGTGTGTGTGTGTGTGTGTGTGTGTGTGTGTGTGTGTGTGTGTGTGTGTGTGTGTGTGTGTGTGTGTGTGTGTGTGTGTGTGTGTGTGTGTGTGTGTGTGTGTGTGTGTGTGTGTGTGTGTGTGTTTGTTTGTATGAGCCTTGCTGTCTTATTAGTTCTTAAATTAGGCAACTGTAATAAATTATGACTATATAAACATTATTTTAAGAAAGTTGTCCAGGAAACAAAGAAAGATTAAGATTTACAAAGTTTAGTAAGGAATTCAAAACCAGTGTTTATCGCAAATCACAGTAAAACAACTAAAAATCAACAACCGTCACTAAGCAGGATGGCCTTTCCATAGTGTCCTGTGGTGGACTCTTGGTATTACGGTCTACTTGCAAAACATTAAACATTACCCATATCCAAACATGAAAACAGTATGGATAGTAGTGTCAAAGCATCCACTGTACTGTGGAGTATAAAAAAGCTGATGTCACAAGGTAAACACTACCTATGTTTCCAAAAGAGAATATCAGCTGATACACTATGCTCATCCAACAGTACAATATTACAACGGTAGCATCCACTATGCTGTGGATTAACAGAATATCAGCTGGTGCACTAAGCTTATCCAATACTACAATATTACAACGGTAGCATCCACTGTGCTGTGGATTAACAGAATATCAGCTGATTTCGATTTCGGCACCACAACATAAGACAATTACCAACATGATCATTCATCATTCAAGTCACACATTTTTTTTATTTAATAGTGGTAGTAAATTAATCGATCACTTCACACTTGGCTTGGCCCGAACTGCCAGCGCACCAACCGTATTCAGCGCGCGTGAATACATAAGTCCTTTAGGCAAGTTTAGCTATTGCCTGTTGGTAATTGTCTCATGCTGTGGTGCCGAAACATTTCAGTTGGTATATTGCTCGAAAGTTGGTGCAACATTGCATGCATGTGTGAGCAATAATATATTTGCTTGCTTATATGCGATATTAGCAAGGATTATTTTAACATTCGTTCATTTATTTTGTATCGTAATATATATGGTTTGATCTGTATAACGTGGCTGATTGCCTAGAAGGTACTTTTTGAAATCTATATGTTTATGTAGCAAACTCGTGTAGTTTTGGTGCGAACGTTGTACTCGCCAGAGGGCGACACTGTTAGGCAGTTATATTGACCGTTCACAACTTAACTGTTGGTGATCTTGCGTCCTGTGTTTACAAACATGTAGTTTATAATGCTATTTTGGTAATCCACAGTGGATGCTACCGTTGTGTTATTGTAGTATTGGATGAGCGTAGTGACCAGCTGATATTCTGTTAATCCACAGCATAGTGGATGCTACCGTTGTAATATTGTAGTATTGGATGAGCTTAGTGAACCAGCTGATATTATGTTAATCCACAGCATAGTGGATGCTACCGTTGTACAATTATACTGTTGGATGAGCATAGTGCATCAGCTGATATTCTCTTAATCCACTGTACAGTGGATGCAGCTTTTGGAAGCATAGGTAGTATTTACCATGTGACATCAGCTGTTTTATACTCCACAGTACAGTGGATGCTTTTGACACTAATATCCATATTGTTTTCATGTTTGGATATGGGTAATGTTTAATGTTTTGCAAGTAGACCGTAGTACCAAGAGTCCACCACAGGACACCATGGAAAGCCCATTCTGCTTAGTGGCGGTTGTTGTTTTTTTAGTTGTTTTACTGTGATTTGTGATAAACACTGGTTTTGAACTTCTTACTAAACTTTGTAAATCTTGATCTTTCTTTGTTTCCTGGACATCTTTCTTAAAATAATGTTTATATATTAAAAAATTATTACAGTTGCCTAATTTAAGAACTAATAAGACAATAAGGCTTTTGTGTGTGTGTGTGTGTGTGTGTGTGTGTGTGTGTGTGTGTGTGTGTGTTTGTGTGTGTGTGTGTGTGTGTGTGTGTGTGTGTGTGTGTGTGTGTGTGTGTGTGTGTGTGTGTGTGTGTGTGTGTGTGTGTGTGTGTGTGTGTGTGTGTGTGTGTGTGTGTGTGTGTGTGTGTGTGTGTGTGTGTGTGTGTGTGTGTGTGTGTGTGTGTGTGTGTGTGTGTGTGTGTGTGTGTGTGTGTGTGTGTGAGCGACCGATTGGCGCACCGCCTCAGCTTCCCGGCGCCTTGATCGCTAATGGCGCTATTAGCCACACAAACACAACAATGGCGTCTGTGTCTGGAGTTCTGCCATAAAATTGGTCGTGTACTTTCTAATAACACGCAGTTAACCATTACTATAGGCCCGAGTGCTATATAAATTCATATTATTATTACTACAAACCGGAGTTTCAAGGCGCCTTGGTCGCCATACAACAGTGGCGTCTGTGTCTAGCGTCCTGTTAGCCAAGTATTGTGCACTTTCTAATAACATTTCTCCATTACAAACCGCAGCTTCACGGCATCTTGGTCGCGATAATAGCTATACAATGGCGTCTGGGTCTAGAGTCTTGTTGTTTCGTCACAGCCCACACTAATGGATAATTGGATGCAACAAAATAAAACAGTATAATAGTCACTTTGAACTTCTCAAATATCAACTGATGTTGAAGTATGCCACACTTTGGATAGTTTGAAGATGGCTTGAGAGATTTAGAAGCCCAGTCTATGTCGGGGAAGTATAAATCACCTCCCACCCAGATATTTGCTTTGCTATGTCTTGATATTCGACATACCGCAGATGTAATAAACCATATAATTTATCGTGTTATTTGATCGGATTCTTTAAAGGTGACGAGGTCCTGCGTAACTGCATCAAATACACGGCCATTTAATTGGAAGTTATTATATACTCCAATTTCACAATCGCTTATATCACTGTTCAGCCACGTTTCGTTGGCGATGTCAATATCCGATTGTGTACGATCAATGATGTTCTGGAAATCAGCTTGTTTTGTTTTTAATTGATTGTCAGCTTCAGTTCAATATTTTTTTGATCGATTTTGTACTGAAGTGGACCGTTCTGCCGATGTGAGTTGATGTGGTAGGAGACAATTGGAATCCAAGGACAATATACTGATGTCTGGGTCTATTAATTGAACTATTCGTTGTTTCTGCTATTATTGGGTTGAAAGGGGAGGAGGCAGAGTTAGGAAGACCACATTGACAGCATATCTAACTGATATTCGTAGGAGCCAATGTTTTATGATGCCTCGATGACATATTTATACATGGCACATAACACCACGGATTACCTTCATCGCAGTATACTGCCCTTTGCTATAACTTTACAGCTGTTTCATTTACCGTCCTCCTGCAAGAACACGTATTAATTTTTTCCAGATTTTCTACCCTACAGTTCCAAGACGACCTATACATGTTTGGCGTTTTCAGTATCCAACTTGAATTACCAAGTTTAAATACTATATCATTCATGGGTGTCCTTCAAATAACTTACTTACATCAACACGTTTCATTTCCTACTCCTGGTCATTGGCTCGACTTGTTTATTACTAAATCTACTTTCATTAACACCAAGGCAATATTTCCTACTGATGGTTGATCAGATCACCTTTGTGTCGTTATTGATGTGTGGTTACAAGCATTACAAACTAATTTCTGCAATCACATGATGTCAAAAGCAAAATCCGATTACTATACAAATATTATCTCAACAAATTCTGAAAACCCCCGTCAGATGTGGAAATCCGTAAACACAATTCTACATCGGCAGAAACTAAAAGCACTGCCTGAACACTCTTAATTGGATACATTGTGTAGTTATTTTTCAACATACTTCACAAATAAGATTGCGAGCATAATAATGATTTCCCCGAACCACCACTTTCTGAAAACACTACAGTGTTTCACAACTGCAACTACTAGTGACGTTCTCATTATCATTCAAGTCATTTCAAACACTTTCACACACACACACAAACATACCCGGCAACAACGCATTTTTTATATGTCGGCGTGGTCTCTTCAGTCCACGGGATCAAATCTTTTTGGTGTTGTTGAAATAAATAAAAGTCTGGGATCCCAGTTTAACAGGAACCGTTAGTTTTGTATTTCATTCATAATGCCATAACTTAGACATATAATACCTAAGTCTAAGCTAACACATCTATATGGGAGTGTATTTGTTTGGTAGTGCCTTTATGCAAACACAATAAAGAAATAACTGATGGTCCTATTATAAAGCAATGCACGACACGCGTTTTTTCAGATAATGTCAAACGTAACAACGATGTCAAAACAAATCACCAAGATTTAACAAGATTGTCATCCAGGGCCAATTGGCTTATCGAAACTCCGAGGGATTGGGGAGAAAATCGTAAAACACAGTGTGGGAAAACTTACTAACCCTGTCTCTACTACCTCCACTACCAACAAACCCTAGGGGTGCAACTGTACAACACATTATTAATGCCAGTTTAGCTGCAGCCCTATGGTTGGTGTTGTTGCAGGCATATGGGGGGTGAACGCAGGGGGTATGCTATTAGGTAGCAGGGCGCCTATGAGTGCACCCGTATGTGCGCCATATCTGATGGATGGCATCGCCGCTCCATGGTAGTCTGTGGGGGCCAGCGGACCCCTAGCAATGGATTGCACGCCGAGACTTACACGGGAACACACCTAAATATGGGTCTTAAAGCCACTCGATGAATCCTAGGGACATTCACAGGACGCATTATTCGGTTACCTAGCCACTCTTACCATGATTATGATGCGCACTGCTACATTATTGTTGAATGTAAGTACGGATTTGGCATTAATATCGCAACGTCAGGGATTAACCACGGAATGTTCACAAAAATCAAGGAATCTCAAAATGGTTTGAAAGCATCCTGAATTTATTAGTCATTTCCAAGATGAAAAGTAAATGTTTCGATATGTTTGCTATGTAAGTAATTATGCCTTATTGTATACTTATATTGAATGGAGTAGACAAATTAATGAAATCATGACCAGCTGCCTCGCTGCCAGCCTGGATCAGTCAGTTGGATTACTCAACAAAATTGGATGATTCTCGTCAGTTATGTCCGCGTGACAGCTCTTTGTAGAGACATACACTGCCCACAGAGACAGCTGAAAGATGAAAGACACCCAGTGTAAATATCTTCAGAGAAATTAAAACCATTATACGCAGTGTAGGTTTGACGTGCAAGAAGTAACCGTTAGTACTGCTATATTGACCATTATAATTATAGCAACTAGTCAAATGCCTATCATCCGGATGGACGGAATAACTTGGTAGTTGCTACGTGAATACAAAATGTCAGGATACACAACATTATCAGAGATCCATCAACGTCTTGATACATGGTGCTTCCAATCAATACGTTGATGACTTTTTGAATTTGCGACGGCTGTTATGATAACGTGTAACGGCGCCTTGCTTTGTAAGACGTTATCAACGAGTGTACGTAAGTGTTCGCGTAGTTTTGCCGACAATTATACGCAATAACTACAAATTGTAATTCGATTGTTCGTAGAAAGGGTAGTGGTGGGGTGAAATTCGAAAAAAAACTGAGACGACCCGGCCGTGGGGTCGTAGATGAAAGTTTGGCGCCCGAGATGGAAAGCGTCTAGGAGGAGCAGCATAACACACAAACATAACACACAAACATACACATGGTGGACTACATTAAGTTGTGACAAAGGTGGCGAGTAGTATGTGTGCAATTCTCAATCCTTAAAAATGGCAAGATTTGGGTAAGCTTCTGATTGGTTGAAATTTGAAATGGAGCGTTCTGATTGGTCGTGCGCTTATTGCCGCCAGGGGCGCCACTGTATAATCCCCTATTATCGCTCAAATGGCAAGATTTGGGTAAGCATATGATTGGTCGAGAGCAGTTTTACCACCAGGGGGCGCCACAGGGACTCATTCTGATTGATCGAGAGCCGTCACGTGACCTATGACGTCACAGCTATTTACATAAATTAGCATAAATTACCAAAAAATCGCACTCCTTTGCGGTCATACTGTCACAAGGGGCGCCACAAAGACTCATTCTGATTGGTCGAGAGCCGTCACGTGATCTATGACGCCTATATTTGCATAAATTAGCATATATTGCACCCTTGTGTGGTGAAACCGTCACCAGGGGGCGCTACCGGTCAATTGTATCGACGGTTTGTGACCTAGTTTCGACTGTTCTGATTGGTCGAGAGCCGTCACGTGACCTATGACGTCACAGCTCATTTGCATAAATTTGCATAAATTAGCATAATTTACACCGGTTTGTAGTAAAACCGTCGCCAGAGGGCGCAACGTGTCATCCCCTATTATCGCCCTCGAGGTATTGTTTTGCGGTAATATTGTCGCCAGGAGCGCTACGGGTCAAGTGTGTCGACGGTTCTGATGGGTCGAGAGCGGTCACGTGACTTATGACGTCACAGCTACGCCCCTATTATCTAAAACGAGGATATTTCGGGGCGTTGTTTTGCGATGATACGATCGCCAGGGACGCTACAGGTCAAGGTCAAAGGTCGGTGGCGAGCGTTCTGATTGGTCGAGCGTCCTATGACGTCACCTCGTCAAGTGTGAATACAATTGTCAGTTAGGGTTAGTAACCCTAATTCTGTCGTCTGTAGTGAACCCTAATACGGACCCTGAAGGGTTGGTAACCCTAATGAAAGGTCAAAGGTCACCGACCTTTTGTACTTATACAATTATCAGTTAGGGTTAGGGTAGTAACCCTAATTCTGTCGTTTGTAGGATTATGGCGCGCTTTTCGAGACGTGTCTGGGTACAGAACCGGTTCAAACCGGTTTCGTGTATTTTTGTTTTCTTCTTTTCTGGAACGTTCAAACGACGTCATGGAATTTTCCACGCTCACGAAAAGAAACACTATCCCGCATTTTCACCCTGCTAGCAGACTGAAACCTAGCGGACGAATGTTCGTGCATGCAGCGGGAAAAACGTAGCCATGCATGTAAGCTATAGGACGCATATCGCATCGTGGCATTATACAGAGAACTTTTCGACGTATGTCGTTTCGCGTCGACACCTACATATCGCCTATAATGATACGAGTCTGCAAGAACACTGCGAGGTCAAAAGGTCAACAAAACAAACACCGCCGCTTTCTGGAACGTTCAAATTAAGTCATGGAATTTTCCATAAACACCGCGAAGTTAAAAGGTCAAAAGGTCAAGGTCAACCCAGTTTTCCCGCGAAATATGTCAAGACACGTCGGTTTGAACCGGTTTGAACCATATTTCCCGCGAAATGTGTCCAGACACATCGATCCGGTATGTTACATGGGCTTGTGCGCTTCCATTCGTCTTGTCTTTTTTGACATTGGTCAGCCACTGTTTCGCATTTCACCGAAATGTGAACTGTGAAATTTTTTTAATGTGAAACTCTACGGGAAAAACCCAGAAAAAGTGCATCGTCAGCAAACTTTCAGGGTAAACTATAGAAGGTATGGGTAAATTGTAGGAATTATGGGTAAACTGTAGGAGTTATGGGTAACCTGTAGGAATTATGGGTAAACTGTAGGAGTTACGGGTAACTTTGGCTTGTGCACTTCCACCCGTCTTGTCTTTTTTGACACTGGTCAGTCGCTGTTGGTGGACTTTGGTTTGTGCGCTCCCACTCGTCTTGTCTT
This sequence comes from Lamellibrachia columna, assembly GCA_963662155.1. Classification (NCBI taxonomy): domain Eukaryota; kingdom Metazoa; phylum Annelida; class Polychaeta; order Sabellida; family Siboglinidae; genus Lamellibrachia; species Lamellibrachia columna. The sequence goes on from OY759265.1 coordinate 8,063,970, forward strand.
TTTTGACATTGGTCAAGCGCTGTTGGCGGACTTTGACTTGTGTGCTCCCACTCGTCTTATCTTTTTTGACATTGGTCAGGCGCTGTTGGCGGACTTTGACTTGTGTGCTCCCACTCGTCTTGTCTTTTTTGATACTGGTCAGTCGCTGTTGGTGAACTTTGGCTTGTGCGCTCCCACTCACATTGGTCAGTCGCTGTTGGTGGACTTTGGCTTGTGCGTTTCCGCTCGTCTTGTCTTTTTCACATTGGTCAGTCGCTGTTGGTGGACTTTGGCTTGTGCGTTTCCACTCGTCTTGTCTTTTTCGACATTGGTCCGTCGCTGTTGACGGACTTTGGCTTGTGCGCTCCCACTCGTCTTGTCTTTTTTGACATTGGTCAGTCGCATTTGGTGGACTTTGGCTTGTGCGCTCCCACTCGTCTTGTCTTTTTCACACCGGACAGTCGCTGTTGGTGGACTTTGGCTTGTGCACTTCCACTCGTCTTGTCTTTTTGACACTGGTCAGTCGCTGTTGATGGACTTTGGCTTGTCCGCTTCCACCCGTCTTGTCTTTTTTGACATTGGTCAGGCGCTGTTGGCGGACTTTGGCTTGTGTGCTTCCACTCGTCTTGTCTTTTTTGACATTGGTTTTTGTAGGTCCAAGGACCTACAACTTTATTTATTGTAGGTCCAAAAACATACATATCTTTGTATTGTAGGTCCAAAGACCTACAACTTCATGTTTTGTGTATTCAAGGACCTACTACTTTATGTATTGTAGACCCAAAGACCTGCTACTTTATGTATTGTATGTCCAAAGACCTGCTACTTTATGTATTATAGATCCAAAGACCAGCCACTTTATGTATTGTAGGTCCAAAAAACCAACATATTTTTTTGTATTGTAAGTAAAAAGACCTACAACTTTATGTATTGTAGGTCCAAAGACCTGCTACTTTATGTAATGTAGGTCCAAAGACCTGCTATTTTATGTATTGTTGGCCCAAAGACCTGCTACTTTATGTATTGTAGGTCTAAAGACCTGCTACTTTATGTATTGTAGGTCCAATTGGTGACATCTTGAAGAAAACAAGACACTGTTAGTACCAACTTGAAGAAAAACAAGACACTATTGGTGACAACTTGAAGAAAACAAGACACTCATGGTGACAGCTTGAAGAAAACAAGACACTGTTGGTAACAACTTGAAGAAAACAGGACACTGTCACACAAAATTTGAAGAAAACAAGACATTGTCATACACAACTTGAAGAAAACAAGACACTGTTGGTGACAACTTGAAGAAAACAAGACACTGTTGGTGACAACTTGAGGAAAACAAGACACTGTTGGTGACAACTTGAAGAAAACAAGACACTGTTAGAGATAACTTGAAGAAAAGAAGACACTGTTGGTGACAACTTGAAGAAAACAAGACACTGTTGATGACAACTTGAAGAAAACAAGACACTGTTGGTGACAACTTGAAGAAAACAAGTCACTGTCACACAAAATTTGAAGTAAACAAGACATTGTCATACACAACTTGAAGAAAACAAGACACTGTCACACAAAATTTGAAGTAAACAAGACATTGTCATACACAACTTGAAGAAAACAAGACACTGTCACACAAAATTTGAAGTAAACAAGACATTGTCATACACAACTTGAAGAAATCAAGACACTGTTGGTGACAACTTGATGAAAACAAGACACTGTTGGTGACAACTTGAAGAAAACAAGACACTGTTGGTGACAACTTGAAGAAAACAAGACACTCTTGGCGACAACTTGAAGAAAACAAGACACTGTCACACAAAATTTGAAGAAAACAAGACATTGTCATACACAACTTGAAGAAAACAAGACACTGTTGGTGACAACTTGAAGAAAACAAGACACTGTTGGTGACAACTTGAAGAAAACAAGACACTGTTGGTGACAACTTGAGGAAAACAAGACACTGTTGGTGACAACTTGAAGAAAACAAGACACTGTTAGAGATAACTTGAAGAAAAGAAGACACTGTTGGTGACAACTTGAAGAAAACAAGACACTGTTGGTGACAACTTGAAGAAAACAAGACACTGTCACACAAAATTTGAAGTAAACAAGACATTGTCATACACAACTTGAAGAAAACAAGACACTGTCACACAAAATTTGAAGTAAACAAGACATTGTCATACACTCGTCTTGTCTTTTTTGACATTGGTCAGTCTTTGTTGGTGGACTTTGGCTTGTGCGCTTCCACTCGTCTTGTCTTTTTTTTTTCTTCTTAACGGCGACGGTACAGAAAAAGGTGTAACCCCAACCTGTTGTCGGTTGAATAACCCTAGATAGCCTGCAAAAAGGTGTAACCAAAAAAAAAAAAAAAAGACAAGACGAGTGGAAGCGCACAAGCCAAAGTCCACCAACAACGACTGACCAATGTCAAAAAAGACAAGACGAGTGGGAGCGCACAAGCCAAAGTCCACCAACAGCGACTGACCAGTGTCAAAAAGACAAGACGAGTGGGAGCACACAAGCCAAAGTCCACCAACAACGACTGGCCAATGTCAAAAAAGACAAGACGAGTGGGAGCGCACAAGTCAAAGTCCGCCAACAGCGACTGACCAGTGTCAAAAAAGACAAGACGAGTGGGAGCGCGCAAGTCAAAGTCCACCAACAGCGCCTGACCAATGTCATAAAAAGACAAGACATGGCAATGTCTTGTTTTCTTCAGGTTGTGTATGACAATGCCTTGTTTTCTTCAAATTTGGTGTGACAGTGTCTTGTTTTCTTCAAGTTGTTTCCAACAGTGTCTTGTTTTCTTCAAGTTGTTACCAACAGTGTCTAGTTTTCTTCAAGTTGTCACCAACAGTGTCTTGTTTTCTTCAAGTTGTCGCCAACAGTGCCTTGTTTTCTTCAAGTTGTGTATGACAATGTCTTGTTTTCTTTAAATTTTGTGTGACAGTGTCTTGTTTTCTTCAAGTTGTCACCAACAGCGTCTTGTTTCCTTCAAGTTGTCATTAACAGTGTCTTGTTTTCATCAAGTTGTCATCAACAGTGTCTTGTTTTCTTCAAGTTGTGTATGACAATGTCTTGGTTTCTTCAAGTTGTCACCAACAGTGTCTTGTTTTCTTCAAGTTGTCACCAACAATGTCTTGTTTTCTTCAAGTTGTGTATGACAATGTCTTGTTTTCTTCAAATTTTTTGTTACAGTGTCTTGTTTTCTTCAAGTTGTCACCAACAGTATCTTGTTTTCTTCAAGTTGTCACTAACAGTGTCTTGTTTTCTTCAAGTTGCCACCAACAGTGTCTTGTTTTCTTCAAGTTGTGTATGACAATGTCTTGTTTTCTTCAAGTTGCCACCAACAGTGTCTTGTTTTCTTCAAGTTGTCACCAACAATGTCTTGTTTTCTTCAAGTTTTGTATGACAATGTCTTGTTTTCTTCAAATTGTCATCAACAGTGTCTTGTTTTCTTCAAGTTGTCACCAACAGTGTCTTGTTTTCTTCAAGTTGTCGCCAACAGTGTCTTGTTTTCTTCAAGTTGTCACCAACAGCGCTTTGTTTTCTTCAAGTTGTGTATGACAATGTCTTGTTTTCTTCAGATTGTGTGGAACAGTGTCTTGTTTTCTTCAAGTCGTCACCAACAGTGTCTTGTTTTCTTCAAGTTGTCATTGACAGTGTCTTGTTTTCATCAAGTTGTCACCAACAGTGTCTTGTTTTCTTCAAGTTGTGTATGACAATGTCTTGTTTTCTTCAAGTTGTCACCAACAGTGTCTTGTTTTCTTCAAGATGTCACCAACAATGTCTTGTTTTCTTCAAGTTGTGTATGACAATGTCTTGTTTTCTTCAAATTTTGTGTGACAGTGTCTTGTTTTCTTCAATTTGTCACCAACAGTGTCTAGTTTTCTTCAAGTTGTCACCAACACAATACATAAAGTAGCAGGTCTTTGGACCTACAATACATAAAGTAGCAGGTCTTTGGACCAACAAAACGTCATGTTGTAGGTCTTTGGACCTACAATACAAAAGGTAGCAGGTCTTTGGACCTACGATACATAAAGTAGCAGGTCTTTGGACCTACAATACATAAAGTAGCAGGTCTTTGGACCTACAATATATAAAGTAGCAGGTTTTTGGACCTCCAATACATAAAGTTGTAGGTCGTTGAACCCACAAAACATAAAGTAGCAGGTATTTGGACCTACAATACATAAAGTTGTATGTTTTTTGGACCTACAATGCATAAAGTAGCAGGTCTTTGGACCTACGATATATAAAGTAGCAGGTCTTTGGACCTATAATATATATAAAGTAGCAGTTGTTTTCTTCAAGTTGTCACCAACAGTGTCTTGTTTTCTTCAAGTTGTCACCAACAGTGTCTTGTTTTCTTCAAGTTGTCACCAACAATGTCTTGTTTTCTTCAAGTTGTGTATGACAATGTCTTGTTTTCTTCAAATTTTGTGTGACAGTGTCTTGTTTTCTTCAAGTTGTCGCCAAGAGTGTCTTGTTTTCTTCAAGTTGTCACCAACAGTGTCTTGTTTTCTTCAAGTTGTCACCAACAGTGTCTTGTTTTCTTCAAGTTGTCACCAACAGTGTCTTGTTTTCTTCAAGTTGTGTATGACAATGTCTTGTTTACTTCAAATTTTGTGTGACAGTGTCTTGTTTTCTTCAAGTCGTCACCAACAGTGTCTTGTTTTCTTCAAGTTGTCATTGACAGTGTCTTGTTTTCATCAAGTTGTCACCAACAGTGTCTTGTTTTCTTCAAGTTGTGTATGACAATATCTTGTTTTCTTCAAGTTGTCACCAACAGTGTCTTATTTTCTTCAAGATGTCACCAACAATGTCTTGTTTTCTTCAAGTTGTGTATGACAATGTCTTGTTTTCTTCAAATTTTGTGTTACAGTGTCTTGTTTTCTTCAATTTGTCACCAACAGTGTCTAGTTTTCTTCAAGTTGTCACCAACACAATACATAAAGTAGCAGGTCTTTGGACCTACAATACATAAAGTAGCAGGTCTTTGGACCAACAAAACGTCATGTTGTAGGTCTTTGGACCTACAATACAAAAGGTAGCAGGTCTTTGGACCTACGATACATAAAGTAGCAGGTCTTTGGACCTACAATACATAAAGTAGCAGGTCTTTGGACCTACAATATATAAAGTAGCAGGTTTTTGGACCTCCAATACATAAAGTTGTAGGTCGTTGAACCCACAAAACATAAAGTAGCAGGTATTTGGACCTACAATACATAAAGTTGTATGTTTTTTGGACCTACAATGCATAAAGTAGCAGGTCTTTGGACCTACGATATATAAAGTAGCAGGTCTTTGGACCTATAATATATATAAAGTAGCAGTTGTTTTCTTCAAGTTGTCACCAACAGTGTCTTGTTTTCTTCAAGTTGTCACCAACAGTGTCTTGTTTTCTTCAAGTTGTCACCAACAATGTCTTGTTTTCTTCAAGTTGTGTATGACAATGTCTTGTTTTCTTCAAATTTTGTGTGACAGTGTCTTGTTTTCTTCAAGTTGTCGCCAAGAGTGTCTTGTTTTCTTCAAGTTGTCACCAACAGTGTCTTGTTTTCTTCAAGTTGTCACCAACAGTGTCTTGTTTTCTTCAAGTTGTCACCAACAGTGTCTTGTTTTCTTCAAGTTGTCACCAGCAGTGTCTTGTTTTCTTCAAGTTGTGTATGACAATGTCTTGTTTACTTCAAATTTTGTGTGACAGTGTCTTGTTTTCTTCAAGTTGTGTATGACAATGTATTGTTTACTTCAAATTTTGTGTGACAGTGTCTTGTTTTCTTCAAGTTGTGTATGACAATGTCTTGTTTACTTCAAATTTTGTGTGACAGTGTCTTGTTTTCTTCAAGTTGTGTATGACAATGTCTTGTTTACTTCAAATTTTGTGTGACAGTGTCTTGTTTTCTTCAAGTTGTCACCAACAGTGTCTTATTTTCTTCAAGTTGTCACCAACAGTGTCTTGTTTTCTTCAAGTTGTCACCAACAGTGTCTTGTTTTCTTCAAGTTATCTCTAACAGTGTCTTGTTTTCTTCAAGTTGTCACCAACAGTGTCTTGTTTTCCTCAAGTTGTCACAAACAGTGTCTTGTTTTCTTCAAGTTGTCACCAACAGTGTCTTGTTTTCTACAAGTTGTGTATGACAATGTCTTGTTTTCTTCAAATTGTGTGTGACAGTGTCTTGTTTTCTTCAAGTTGTTACCAACAGTGTCTTGTTTTCTTCAAGCTGTCACCAACAGTGTCTTGTTTTCTTCAAGTTGTCACCAATAGTGTCTTGTTTTTCTTCAAGTTGGTACTAACAGTGTCTTGTTTTCTTCAAGTTGTCACCAACAGTGTCTTGTTTTCTTCAATTTGTCACCAACAATGTCTTATTTTCTTCAAGTTGTGTATGACAATGTCTTGTTTTCTTCAATGTTTTTGTTACAGTGTCTTGTTTTCTTCAAGTTGTCACCAACAGTGTCTTGTTTTCTTCAAGTTGCCACCAACAGATTCTTGTTTTCTTCAAGTTGTGTATGACAATGTCTTGTTTTCTTCAAGTTGCCACCAACAGTGTCTTGTTTTCTTCAAGTTGTCACCAACACTGTCTTGTTTTCTTCAAGTTTTGTATGACAATGTCTTGTTTTCTTCAAGTTGTCACCAACAGTGTCTTGTTTTCTTCAAGTTGTCACCAACAGTGTCTTGTTTTCTTCAAGTTGTCGCCAACAGTGTCTTGTTTTCTTCAAGTTGTCACCAACAGCGCCTTGTTTTCTTCAAGTTGTGTATGACAATGTCTTGTTTTCTTCAAATTGTGTGTAACAGTGTCTTGTTTTCTTCAAGTCGTCACCAACAGTGTCTTGTTTTCTTCAAGTTGTCATTGACAGTGTCTTGTTTTCATCAAGTTGTCACCAACAGTGTCTTGTTTTCTTCAAGTTGTGTATGACAATATCTTGTTTTCTTCAAGTTGTCACCAACAGTGTCTTATTTTCTTCAAGATGTCACCAACAATGTCTTGTTTTCTTCAAGTTGTGTATGACAATGTCTTGTTTTCTTCAAATTTTGTGTTACAGTGTCTTGTTTTCTTCAATTTGTCACCAACAGTGTCTAGTTTTCTTCAAGTTGTCACCAACACAATACATAAAGTAGCAGGTCTTTGGACCTACAATACATAAAGTAGCAGGTCTTTGGACCAACAAAACGTCATGTTGTAGGTCTTTGGACGTACAATACAAAAGGTAGCAGGTCTTTGGACCTACGATACATAAAGTAGCAGGTCTTTGGACCTACAATACATAAAGTAGCAGTTCTTTGGACCTACAATATATAAAGTAGCAGGTTTTTGGACCTCCAATACATAAAGTTGTAGGTCGTTGAACACACAAAACATAAAGTAGCAGGTATTTGGACCTACAATACATAAAGTTGTATGTTTTTTGGACCTACAATGCATAAAGTAGCAGGTCTTTGGACCTACGATATATAAAGTAGCAGGTCTTTGGACCTATAATATATATAAAGTAGCAGTTGTTTTCTTCAAGTTGTCACCAACAGTGTCTTGTTTTCTTCAAGTTGTCACCAACAGTGTCTTGTTTTCTTCAAGTTGTCACCAACAATGTCTTGTTTTCTTCAAGTTGTGTATGACAATGTCTTGTTTTCTTCAAATTTTGTGTGACAGTGTCTTGTTTTCTTCAAGTTGTCGCCAAGAGTGTCTTGTTTTCTTCAAGTTGTCACCAACAGTGTCTTGTTTTCTTCAAGTTGTCACCAACAGTGTCTTGTTTTCTTCAAGTTGTCACCAACAGTGTCTTGTTTTCTTCAAGTTGTGTATGACAATGTCTTGTTTACTTCAAATTTTGTGTGACAGTGTCTTGTTTTCTTCAAGTTGTGTATGACAATGTCTTGTTTACTTCAAATTTTGTGTGACAGTGTCTTGTTTTCTTCAAGTTGTGTATGACAATGTCTTGTTTACTTCAAATTTTGTGTGACAGTGTCTTGTTTTCTTCAAGTTGTGTATGACAATGTCTTGTTTACTTCAAATTTTGTGTGACAGTGTCTTGTTTTCTTCAAGTTGTCACCAACAGTGTCTTATTTTCTTCAAGTTGTCACCAACAGTGTCTTGTTTTCTTCAAGTTGTCACCAACAGTGTCTTGTTTTCTTCAAGTTATCTCTAACAGTGTCTTGTTTTCTTCAAGTTGTCACCAACAGTGTCTTGTTTTCCTCAAGTTGTCACAAACAGTGTCTTGTTTTCTTCAAGTTGTCACCAACAGTGTCTTGTTTTCTACAAGTTGTGTATGACAATGTCTTGTTTTCTTCAAATTTTGTGTGACAGTGTCTTGTTTTCTTCAAGTTGTTACCAACAGTGTCTTGTTTTCTTCAAGCTGTCACCAACAGTGTCTTGTTTTCTTCAAGTTGTCACCAATAGTGTCTTGTTTTTCTTCAAGTTGGTACTAACAGTGTCTTGTTTTCTTCAAGATGTCACCAATTGGACCTACAATACATAAAGTAGCAGGTCTTTAGACCTACAATACATAAAGTAGCAGGTCTTTGGGCCAACAATACATAAAATAGCAGGTCTTTGGACCTACATTACATAAAGTAGCAGGTCTTTGGACCTACAATACATAAAGTTGTAGGTCTTTTTACTTACAATACAAACAAATATGTTGGTTTTTTGGACCTACAATACATAAAGTGGCAGGTCTTTGGATCTATAATACATAAAGTAGCAGGTCTTTGGACCTACAATACATAAAGTAGCAGGTCTTTGGGTCTACAATACATAAAGTAGTAGGTCCTTGAATACACAAAACATGAAGTTGTAGGTCTTTGGACCTACAATACAAAGAGATGTATGTTTTTGGACATACAATAAATAAAGTTGTAGGTCCTTGGACCTACAAAAACCAATGTCAAAAAAGACAAGACAAGGGAGCGCACAAGCCAAAGTCCACCAATAGCGGCTGACCAGTGTGAAAAAGACAAGACGAGTGGAAACGCACAAGCCAAAGTCCACTAGCAGCGACTGACCAGTGTGAAAAAGACAAAACGAGCGGAAACGCACAAGCCAAAGTCCACCAACAGCGACTGACCAATGTGAGTGGGAGCGCACAAGCCAAAGTTCACCAACAGCGACTGACCAGTATCAAAAAAACAAGACGAGTGGGAGCACACAAGTCAAAGTCCGCCAACAGCGCCTGACCAATGTCAAAAAAGACAAGACGAGTGGGAGCGCACAAGTCAAAGTCCGCCAACAGCGCTTGACCAATGTCAAAAATGACAAGACGAGTGGGAGCGCACAAACCAAAGTCCACCAACAGCGACTGACCAGTGTCAAAAAAGACAAGACGGGTGGAAGTGCACAAGCCAAAGTTACCCGTAACTCCTACAGTTTACCCATAATTCCTACAGGTTACCCATAACTCCTACAGTTTACCCATAATTCCTACAATTTACCCATACCTTCTACAGTTTACCCTGAAAGTTTGCTGACGATGCACTTTTTCTGGGTTTTTCCCGTAGAGAGTTTCACATTAAAAAAATTCACAGTTCACATTTCGATGAAATGCGAAACAGTGGCTGACCAATGTCAAAAAAGACAAGACGAATGGAAGCGCACAAGCCCATGTAACATACCGGATCGATGTGTCTGGACACATTTCGCGGGATATATGGTTCAAACCGGTTCAAACCGACGTGTCTTGACATATTTCGCGGGAAAACTGGGTTGACCTTGACCTTTTGACCTTTTAACTTCGCGGTGTTTATGGAAAATTCCATGACTTCATTCGAACGTTCCAGAAAGCGGCGGTGTTTGTTTTGTTGACCTTTTGACCTTTTGACCTCGCAGTGTTCTTGCAGACTCGTATCATTATAGGCGATATGTAGGTGTCGACGCGAAACGACATACGTCGAAAAGTTATCTGTATAATGAAACGATGCTATATGCGTCCTATAGCTTACATGCATGGCTACGTTTTCCCCGCTGCATGCACGAACATTCGTCCGCTAGGTTTCAGTCTGCTAGCAGGGTGAAAATGCGGAATAGTGTTTCTTTTCGTGAGCGTGGAAAATTCCATGACGTCGTTCGAACGTTCCAGAAAAGAAGAAAAAACTACACGAAACCGGTTCTGTACCCAGACACGTCTCGAAAAGCGCGCCATAATCCTACAAACGACAGAATTAGGGTTACTAACCCTAACCCTAACTGACAATTGTATAAGTACAAAAGTTCGGTATCCTTTGACCTTTCATTAGGGTTACTAACCCTACAGGGTCCGTATTAGGGTTCACTACAGACGACAGAATTAGGGTTACTAACCCTAACTGACAATTGTATTCACACTTGACGAGGTGACGTCATAGGACGCTCGACCAATCAGAACGCTCGCCACCGACCTTTGACCTTGACCTGTAGCGTCCCTGGCAATCGTATCATCGCAAAACAACGCCCCGAAATAACCTCGTTTTAGATAATAGGGGATGACACGTTGCGCCCTCTGGCGACGGTTTTACTACAAAACGGTGTAATTTATGGTAATTTATGCAAATTTATGCAAATGAGCTGTGACACCATAGGTCACGTGACGGCTCTCGATCAATCAGAACAGTCGAAACTAGGTCACAAACCGTCGATACAATTGACCGGTAGCGCCCCCTGGTGACGGTTTCACCACAAAAGGCTCTCGACCAATCAGAACAGTCGAAACTAGGTCACAAACCGTCGATACAATTGACCGGTAGCGCCCCCTGGTGACGGTTTCACCACAAAAAGGTGCAATATATGCTAATTTATGCAAATATAGGCGTCATAGATCACGTGACGGCTCTCGACCAATCAGAATGAGTCCTTGTGGCGCCCCTTGTGACAGTATGACCGCAAAGGAATGCGATATTTTGGTAATTTATGCTAATTTATGCAAATAGCTGTGACGTCATAGGTCACGTGACGGCTCTCGACCAATCAGAATGAGTCCTTGTGGCGCCCCCGGTGGTAAAACTGCTCTCGACCAATCAGATGCTTACCCAAATCTTGCCATTTGAGCGATAATAGGGAATTAAACAGTGGCGCCCCTGGCGGCAATAAGCGCACGACCAATCAGAACGCTCCATTTCAAATTTCAACCAATCAGAAGCTTACCCAAATCTTGCCATTTTTAAGGATTGAGAATTGCACACATACTACTGTGGCGGTTACGATGTTCCGGGGGGTGGGAGGTGGCCCCCAAAACGGAGACGGGAGATTGAGATCACATGGTGATTTTAAATAATAACAGATAACTTACGGCGAATAGTTCTGTAAAACTTAGTATTGTTGCTGCCCATTCAAAGCCTAAAGTGTCACTGAGCCATCCACCAACGAACGCACCCAGAGACAGACTGCAAGAGATGAAGGTGGCATTGATACGATGATTAATAATTATTACAGACACCAAAACAATTTTAGAAAAGATAAGCACATCGTGTTTACTTGTGATTTATAAAGCATAACTGGAAACTGTGCTCTTATCAATGAAATGTTATTTCATGTTTTAAACATGAGTACTTGATGTACAGTGATGCATGACTATCTACATATTCGGTGTGGTTAGAATATCTACATTAAATATCACAGTGATAACACAGTGACAACATGTTAACCACGATTCACTGTAGTCAGGAGCTATATAACATAAAACACAAGGAAGTGGTTGTAAATGGCTCACCCTATTGAGGAAAAGAAGAGGACAATACCAGAAACCATTCCTTTGGTGTCCAAATTATCCGGGTAGCCATGTTTGCTGTAATCAATGTTGCTCAGTAAATTACAGCTGACAATTTGCATTGCAAAAAGTACGAACAGTTATATGAACAATTCTACACTCATTTGTTTGAGCTTGATGACAAAACAACAATAATATTTATTAGTTACCCTGCCGAAGTAACATCGTAGCATGTCAGTGGCGGGCGGGCGGGCGGGCGGGCGGGCGGGCGGGCGGGCGGGCGGGCGGGCGGGCGGGCGGGCGGGCGGGCGGGCGGGCGGGCGGGCGGGCGGGCGGGCGGGCGGGCGGGCGGGCGGGCGGGCGGGCGGGCGGGCGGGCGGGCGGGCGGGCGGGCGGGCGGGCGGGCGGGCGGGCGGGCGGGCGGGCGGGCGGGCGGGCGGGCGGGCGGGCGGGCGGGCGGGCGGGCTAGGAACAACACACATAGATAAATGGAGATAATATTTGCAATCAATACTCACGTGGCTATGACAAACAACTGTTGTGCACAAACAACCACAAAACCTTCGCCGAATCCCAACAAAGCCAGGCTGACGTATTGTAGCCACAGTGGATGACTGCAAAAAAACGAAAGTCCCAGTTATGTTTATAATAGTCCAGGGGTCGAAATTAAGAAATTTAGCCCACTCGCCAGGGTAGCCTTAATATGTTACTCATCCCCATGAAAAATCACTGGTCCCCATTTCTGGTGGACATCGTCCAAATGCGACCTTTTAATGCACATTTGTATGTTGACCTGGAATGCTCCTTAAACATAAAATGAACAAATAAAATCATAATTGACGATGAAACGTAATTACTTTATTCAATTAGTACTAAATCAGATCCCGAGGTTCTGGACGGACGGTGTCAACGGCCGCATGACTCGACTCTCGAGTCCTCCACAATGTCCCCAGGCAGTGTCACTGAATGAAATCTTTCCGGATTTGGGCAACTGCATCTTCATCCATCTCCGACCCGTCATTCATCATCAATGTCACCAATGTCAGTGATGATGTTGCCAACATCATCACTGAGGCCCAACATCATGTTGGGCCTCCTTGCCTTTGGCCCAGCATGGTTCCAATGCTTCTCTGCAGATAATGGATCAAACTGGTCCACATCAGGGATTTCCAGCAAGGCTGTCATCAAACCTGACAAATGTATGTCAGACAGCCTGCTTCTCCAGTCCGATTTAACAAACCTCAGGTGGGAAAACCCCCTTTCAGCATGTGTTGACAAGGCGGGAAGGGTGAGGATCAGGTCAATGAGTCCCAGTACATTAGGGCACTGTGTCCCAAAGGACAGATTGACTTCATCCCACGACAGCTTCTTCGATGTAGGATAACTTTTGTAGAGAATACTCTTGAGCTTGGTCCGCGATTGTGATTTCCTAATGCTGGAATGCTGTTGAGACATCACTCAAGGTTGCAGTTACTTCTGCGAGGAAGTGGAGGAAGTACACGACATCCTTGGAATGTAGCAGTGCGTAGTAATTCTTTGCCTTTGCGAGCTGCTCTGTTGTCCTTCCAGCTACATCCGGGTTCATCACCTGGGATAAATGGGTCACAAGTCCTTGTATCCCTTCAGCACATTGAAAACTGCTCTTGTGGGGAACCCAACGTGTCCCGCCGACTCTACTCGGCATACAGTTCGTTTCTCCGAGCTTGTTTGAGGCTGCTCCTGTTGAGGGGGCTGTTTCTATAGAAGAAGTACAAAGAAAGGAGCAGTGCATCAACTTTCTTGTACAGCTGTATCCCGCGAGCCAGTAAGCCAGTTCATTTCTGTGTGCAGAGCAGTGAACAAGTTCTGGTCGGTCTAGCCGTTGCCGCAGTTTCGCCGCAAATCCATTGTTTTCCCCCACCTTGGTGCTTGCGCCGTCAGTTCCAGTTCCCACAATCTTCTTTTCCCATGAGGGGCCAGCAAAGTAATCTGTGAAAAGAGTTGACGTTGCCACTTCTATCACTTGGGCATCCCCCGTGGCAATATTTTTCAACCCAACAAAGTGGACATTGATTTACCCTTGGTGACAGTACCGAACATATGCCAGTTCGGCCTCGGTGTGGCTGTTGTCAGTTGCACAATCGCAGATGAGGGACATAAACTTTGCCTCGGCAACCATCTCTTTGATTTCATCCCTTTGTGCCTGAGCAATGTGATGGATAAACGTTGCACAATACTTGTCGTTTCTGTAGGTGTTGCCATTCTGTACCCCTTTCATGTCATCCAATGTACACATCCACACAAAGTCTGTATATGGTCTTGAGTGTCTGGCAATGGCATGTGCGTTCCTGAAAAGCTTACACATTTTGTCAAATGTCGCTTTTCCAAGTTGGCCCATCGTCTTGTCCGCCACACTTGACCCTGGGTTACTTAGCTTACTTACTTAGGCCCTTAACTCCTCCTGGAGCATAGGCCATCCACAACATTTCTCCAGCGCCTCCTGTCTTGGGCAATCCTCTCCAGTTGTTGCCAGCCCTTCCCTGTTTGCTTGATGTCTGCCTCGAGGTCACGCCGCCAGGTGTTGTTTGGTCTCCCCCTCTTTCTCTTGCCTTGGGGGTTCCATGTCAGGACCTGTCTGGTTATGTTTGTGCTTGGCTTTCTCAAGGTGTGGCCAAGCCATCCCCATCTCCTCTTAAGGATCTCTATCTCTATTTGGGCTTGGTTTGTTCTATCCCAGAGGTCTTTGTTGCTCACCCTGTCCATCCAGTGTATTCGGAGAATTCTTCTCAGGCAATGGTTGACAAATGTCTGGATCCTTTTCAGTGTGGTCTTGTTTATTCGCCATGTTTCTGCTCCGTACAGCAACACGGACTTTACATTTGTGTTAAACAAGCGTATTTTTGTGGTTTCTCCAATTACCTTTGACTTCCACACATTTCTCAACAGGTGGAAAGCTACCCTTGCTTTGCTGATCCTTTTCTTTACGTCAGCCTCTGTCCCTCCATGCGTATCCACTATGCTGCCTAGATATCTGAAGTCTTTGACCTCGTCTAGTGTCTCTCCCTCAAGCATGATTGGTGTTTCGCAAGTAGCATTTGTTCTCAGGATCTTTGTTTTCCTTTTGTTGATTTTCAACCCAACCCGCTCTGAAATCAATGCCAGTTCTGTTGTTTTGTCTTGCATCTGCCTATGGCTGTGAGACAGGAGTGCAAGGTCATCCGCAAAGTCCAGGTCATCAAGTTGGATCAGCATCGTCCACTGGATTCCATTTCGTTTCTCCTTGGTTGCTGTTTTCATGACCCAGTCTATGACTAGAATGAAGAGGAATAGTGACAGTTGACCCTGGGTTGCTCTCAGCTATTTCTCTTAAAGCCCATTTCATATGGCTTGCAGGACTATTGTGAGCTTTGATACTCTCCAATTTAAATACTGGGGAGCCGACGACAAAACTGCCTGCTTTCTCATACTCATACTTTTATCATACTCTCCTGCTCAGTTCAGTCTCATTGTCGCCGTCCCGTAACTCTTCCCACCTTCAACGTAGACGACAGTGTCGTCGTCACGCCGGTCAGATGAACTTTTGTATTCAAGCCATGAGAATTTCTGTAGCCAGTGCGGCTGAAATGCTCGTTTCCTTTCACACGCATCGTACCTACGCTTATGCGTAGAAGATTGACGGGTAAATGTCAGTGTACTATATTTGTACCCGTGTGCAAGAATTTTCGACTACGTTACAACGAGTAGAGGCTGCTCGTTTACGAAATCGGATATATAGGAAATGAAGATTAAGCATTTTATTTTTTGATACAAAATGTTACGATTATGTATGTATGTACGCCTAAGTCAAATTGCTTGCATTTATATTGTTACAAATCGAGTGGGAAATAGCTACTCGCCCGGGGGACTGGTGCAGGCCAAAGGTACTCATCTCCAGGAATTTTTACACGCCTCGGGCGAGGGGGCGAGCGTTAAGTTCGATCCCTGATAATAGTTCGTGTGAAAACCCCAACAGCCAATTCCACGTGAGACGGGAGGCATCTGTTCAGCAAGGTATGGCGGGGACAGAGCCCCTGGTTAATGGTAGGGGGCGAACATGTAAAGACCCTCGACAAACTGAAGCTATATGTTTTCAGATTGTCCTTATTAGATAAAACGAATTATATACAGCTGAATCTGCGAGCCGAAGTTGTGGCAAATCGTGCCGGTCACACCGGAAATCACCAAGCTGATAACCATTTGTAGCCTCAATTTAGAATATCACACCATGGTTTTTAGATGGATACCTTGTTGAGCACACAACATCTTAATTTCACGGGTCGCTCCACACTGTTAGATAATCCTACGTAACGAGTGTGGTATTCTGGCAATATTCGTTCGCGAAATGAAAATATATCTCTATACAACTATTCTTATAGTTGCCAATAGGATATGACCATGCTATTTGAGTCCACACTCAACTTATGTAATATATGTTGGCCTTTCTTGGCTAAAGTGTAATCATGTCCAAAACATGCTGAAATTTCAAGACTCGGAAGCGTAATGCGGGCTCTACCATGTATCAGTGAAGTATGTAATCGCTCGCGAATTGACTGCAAACTTCGTGGGAAATAGATGCATGCATAATAGGTGGGGGTCTTTCTCAAAAAGACAGTAGTTTTAGGGGGTGTACAGGCCAGCATTACGAAGCTTGACAAGGAGATAGGGGTACTTTATGGATAGCCCATTATTTTTCAATAGAATAACTTAAACGAGCATGGGTTAGAATTACGTTCACCTCTACCAAAGATAGTACTAACAAAAGTCAGTATGAAGTTTGCTGCACCTATCATCAATAAGTTCAATCGGGTATCAAAGTACGTGTGTGGTGCGGGCCAGTAAATATTGAGGTGAGTACTTACATGGGTATGTGTAGGAAAAGTGCAGGACACATCGACAATAACTTGCATATGTCTAGGAAGGAAGGGGTGCGGTGTCTTAGGCTTAGACTCGAAACTTACTTTGGTATGTGTAGAAAAGTTGCGGGGCCCACCAATATTAAGGCAACACTTCGGATGAGGCTGCCAACTGTCACCAATGCTGGGCCCAGTTGCGGCTGCGGGAAAAAAGAATAATAAAATATACAGCGTGAAAAAACAAGAATACTACTACAACAACAACATGCGCTAAGCTATGCACATAATCGTAACATATAGCTTAGTAATTGTATTCGAACAACCATGCAAACATTTAGGAAAAGAGCAATTTGAAGTTTGTGTGCTCTCTCGATTGCCACACAAATTAGGTATACACCGATGGTGATTCAAGGATTTTGACGTATATATTTGGTATCTCCGACAATGATCTTAGTCGTATGGCTCTTCCTGCGCAGCGCCTCTGACAACTTCAATGTTGTAACCATTCAGTTGAACTTGAAGTATGTTTGTAGTCACCCAACAGTCTATACCCGTATTCCTCAAGCTGACAGATGACACCAACAGTAACGTTGTGTAAATTTGTGCCGTCGGCGTTTAATGTTGTCGTATTTTGCCAACGTTCACAAACCATGTGGAAGGGTAATAATGAAGGTATCTAGAAGAAATCTGGGAAACCCGTATGTAAGCATAGACACGTTCGATTCTTGTTTGCGAGAAATGAGGTGAACCAGTTAAACGGTGTCCCTGAACGATCGTCATATGGCATAACAAACTTGAGGACACCATCTTCTCCTTTGGACAGGAAACTCAGATTCGATATCGGTCCATAACTTGTGACACTGTACATGAACTTAGGCACGGTTTCTTGGGGAGCTGCGTTTAAGTTGGCTGACACATATCCTTGTAATGACAGGGACTAATGCGTTTAGACAATTATTCAGCGACTGGTTGACAATGGACTGAGAGCACAGGTTGGGGGAGGGGGTACCACGAAGATAGATCTGACTTCATCCACAGATGTGCGAGAGACTTTTCGTTGGGTAACCTTCATCTTATCTATCACTCTTGGTCTACACAGCACGCTATGTTTCCACTGGTAGATCCAACACAGTGGCATTTTTTTCTTGGAAGTAGATCCGGGAATAGTGCAGCCATAGATTCTGGAGAAACATTTTTGCAGTGTCAGGTCAACCCGAAAGTGCATAAGGCTTGTTCTATGCTGCGCCGCTTCTTTTGATTCGACGATAAAAATATTGCTGTAATTTTTATGATATTTTGGCTGACGAAAACAATTATTAACGACACTGCATTGATGTCTGAACATCTGTCGAGGGCCTTGAGTTCAGCTTGTCACCATAATCAGTAATTTTTCCGACGTTTCTGGTCACATAAATTTGGTTTAATTTTTCAGTTGAAAGAAAATTTCATAGTTTTGAGATGGTATCTTAGAAAGTACACTTATTTAAATAGAAATGATAATGTTTTTTTGAAAGACAACTGCAGGAGATGAGAAGTTATTTACCTTTTTGTCTGCGATAACTCCACAGACCGGAGAGGAGACTGCGTAGACGCCTCCAATTACAAGAAATATAGCCGTGAACAGAACAGGCGAGAGGTGGTACTACAATCAGAGTGGCCAATGGATGCAATGGATGTCTGTTATAAGTGTGATGTATGTATATATGAATGTGTGTGTGCATGCGTGCGTGCGTGCGTGCGTGCGTGCGTGCGTGCGTGCTTGCGGGCGTGCGGGCGTGTGTGTGATGTATGTGTGTGTGTGTGTGTGTGTGTGTGTGTGTGTGTGTGTGTGTGTGTGTGTGTGTGTGTGTGTGTGTGTGTGTGTGTGTGTGTGTGTGTGTGTGTGTGTGTGTGTGATATGTATATATATATATATATATATATATATATATATATGTGTGTGTGTTTGTGTGTGGGATGTATGTGTATATATATATATATATATATATATATATATATATATATATATATATATATATATATATATATATATATATATGTGTGTATGTGTGTGTGTGCGTGCGTGCGTGCGTGCGTGTGTGTACGTGCTTACGTGCGTGTCACAGAGAGGTTGATGTTGTTCGTTTGCATGCACATGAACTCACACAATAACATTTTCATTTTGTACAAGAATTATAACCACACACTAACCTTTAATTCCTAAATTACTACATCAAAAGATCGTAAATTCCGCCTGGCGATTGTTACTTGATTGATCTTATACTTCGATCCATGTTAATGGAAAATGTCATCCAAATGTCCAAATTGAAGAAGCATTTTCTTATGTAATTAATACTTACATTTGTATTCACATGGACGGCGAGGGCGACGTTACCTAAACCGAATGCACAGCATACGGTGATGTAGAAGAAGCCGATCAGCCAGACGGGAAGAATCGTCATGAATGACCACAAGGATTTCCTTTGTCTTTGATTGATCTCTGCACGGGCACACCAACGCGACAATTAGAGTGTGTCCAAAACTTACTTTATACTTTAAAAAGGTAAAATATCAGACAGTACATATTTCATACGATCAGTAAGTAAGTTGCGGCACAACACCAATCTACGTGACACGATAACTAGTCAGTGTCAACAATAACTGAAATCATGTCAAAGCAGACTTTGTGTTTATTATTGAGGGCGAGTCTCACTGAGTGGCAGCCCTCGTAGAATGATGGACGAACAGACGAACAAGATATGTAGCTCTCTGAATGGTGTCTTGAAGTGTTACCGATGATATGTATTTTTCATAACCTGTGAATGGGCCATTGGTAGTGGAAGGTGAATTGCTGCTGCGATAACATGTCAAATCAATTATGCAGTGGAGTGCGCAATGCTACGGAATAGGTAATCAGTTTCAAAAGATCATCTCTACCAATACCATTCAGAATGTCGCCAGTCAATTATGTTACTAGAAACCTTGTTTCCTCAACTCCTTAGAAGTGTCCAATGGAGTGACAGATAAACAGACACGGACCTGTCTGCGGTGGAAGCAGCAGCGAAGCCAGACCGCCAACAGCCAGAAAAGCCGCGCCACTGGAAATAAACGGCAAGCGGAAACCGTCTGCCTGTTGAACACACGTCCAATTGTTTTACCGTCATAACGATGTTAGTTTCAATTGTGTAACCGTACCAATCCATCTTATACAGCGGGTTCAGCGCGATTGTATGACTCGTCTACTTTAGCAACACCACAAGGCGACTCTCCCAACCTACAACACGAGTTCTTCGTCGAAGACATGTTCTAAAGTCATATGTCAAAAAAGTTCTTTGAAGTCATGAAGTGTGATACACAGCAACACTTACTTCGTAGAGTAACTCTCCTACTGCTGGTCCAATCATATATCCAAGTCCGCTGAACAGCTCCAGTACGGCCTTTCACCATAGTAAGAAACATAGCCAAAGTTAGCGTAGGGCTCCAAGAACAAGTGCACAAGTGCATGCATGACATCCCATTAACATATTAACTCAGCACCAATAGCAACATATGTAGACTAAAAATAATCATAATTAATTTGAAAACTTCCCGGGCACAGCACCCAAAAACGGCCGCCTTGAATTTGTGCCTAGCAGTCAGGCAGCCTGCCGACCGTTGCTTCTCAAAGCTGCCATCCAGCTATATAACCCGATCGACTTCAAATCGCGAACAGAAAGAGATACGCCATTTTGGCATACAGTTGTGTTACTTTTGTGTCCCGCCCTGTTGTTGGTCGTGACATGTTAGTATATAATCATAATTGTATTGCTAAGCGCAAAGCGTCGAAAAGTTTCCAATCTTTCGGGTGTTAGTTGTATATAATTTTGAATTGAAACAAAAACATTCCAGTAACAATTTACAAAACACAATTGGTAACCATGTTAAAAATTACGATTACTATGTGTTCATGCACGTGCACAAAAATGTACATAATAATGAAAATTAACCATTAGAATTGGATGATGTGTGTGTGTGTGTGTGTGTGTGTGTGTGTGTGTGTGTGTGTGTGTGTGTGTGTGTGTGTGTGTGTGTGTGTGTGTGTGTGTGTGTGTGTGTGTGTGTGTGTGTGTGTGTGTGTGTGTGTGTGTGTGTGTGTGTGTGTGTGTGTGTGTGTGTGTGTGTGTGTGTGTGTGTGTGTGTGTGTGTGTGTGTGTGTGTGTGTGTGTGTGTGTGTGTGTGTGTGTGTGTGTGTGTGTGTGTGTGTTTGTGTGAAAAACTAACAAACCTGGTTACATTGGCTCGTCTGGGTTTCGACATTGGAATTTTGCATAGCATGGTGAAGTTTGGTTTTTTTTCTCAACATTTCCTAAAGTTTGCTTTATGATTTGAACGTCAAATAATTGTACCACAGCAATTCTAGCAGGCTATTTCATTCACCAGTTGTTGGTTTATACTCATTTTGCTGCAAGCTACGCCTGACATAAAACACAACTGGTGACCATCTTGAGGTAAACCAGTTGCCAAAAAAGTTGCCTGTACGAAACTTCGCACTAGACATAGGAACTGAACCTGAAAAGAAAACCTGCACATATTTTTTAAAGAATTTTATACCCTTTTAAATGTTCCCTTATTATTTCATGTTTTATACCTCTTCGCTTTTTGAACACATTTTAACATATATCTATCCAATTTCCATAGTAATGTGAAAAAAGTAAATGCATACATATGCTGTTGCAACATTGTTGGGGAATTCGTTTGCCAGTATGGCTAAACATGCTGTAACAAAAGCAGCACATCCACATGCCTCGACAGACCGAATTACGATACTCATCACAATGAAGGTGGCACCACTTGGAACTGCATCCAGGCATCTGAAGGCCAGAATAAAATACTTCCATGTAAAGTCACATTGCAATATTAAACTGATGGTGACAAGGAACGCACATTTGAATTCAAGTAGTAAAATGCTGTTATCCGTTTGTTGTGGTCAACATTGAATGAAAATGGTCGAAAATACTTGTTTCCGCCAATTCGATTAGTGAAGCAAACAGCACTTCGGAGAGTGTTTAATCTGATTTTACCTAAAGAAACCGAATTGAGCCGTGAGCATGTCACATGACAAGGAAATATTGAGAAGTACATCGTCAGTTGTAATAAACTGATTAATTCTTGCACGAAGCAAGCATGGTGCTTGTTTGAAATGTCGTCTTACCCAAACCCAATGACACTGCCGCCACAGACTACCACTCCAGCCACAAATGTTAACTTTGTTCCAATGGTCGTCAGCTAAAACATAGACATTTAAACACGTTATGTCAGTTAAACATAATACGGTATGTATTACAAAAAAATGAAGCAGCATTGTCTGTTAAGAGAGTGTTATGAGTTGCATTTCACGCGCGATGACGTCTTTCTGTTTCCTTTTTTCTTTTGCTATTTTACTATATATAATATTTCCTCATTAAGTATTCTTTCTGTGCAGGTTATTCGATTCATCCTCGTCCTATATTCGCATTCCTGATGCCTTTGTTGTCACGGTTTCTTGATATCCAGGTCAGTAGTTATAGTGTGGTTCTGACCAAGCAAAAGAGGGCACCAGTTTTGGGAGGGACATCCGGTTTCCGGTTGCGCGCGCAGCCGCACAGCCTTCTGGGTAGCCTGAGCACCCACTGGCGGTGACCCAAATCCCTATACGTAACCATAACCCACCACCTGGCAACTGGAGCTCACCGTAACTGTAACCCCAACCTGTTGACATCTGTGTAACCCTAACTTTTTGTCGTCTGCGGTGAACCCTGACCCTGACCTTAACGAAGTGACCTCCACCCTGACCCCAAGTGGTGAGCTAACCCTAACTCTAACCCGCCTCTCTAACGACTGGAGCTAACTCTAACCCTAACCTGTTGTCGGCTGCGGAGCTTTAACCGTCTATCCAGCTGTAAGCCGTGCTGCGAGATCAAAGGATGCTAATCAGTAAAAATGTTGCAACTATGCCGTCGTTATCAGTGATAAAAAGTTGTAAGCGCAGGCGGAATTAGTGACAATGTTGCAAGTGTGGTATTGACGTGGGACTGAGGATATATAGCCAGTTTATAGGCGTTGGACATAAGACGCCATAAACGAAAAGTGTTCAATATAACGTGATAATGTGATATGTATTGTATAGCTTAAATGTGTGTCTACATTTTGTACACTGCGTGTATAAACATTCGTCCGCTCGGTTATTATGTGATAGCAGGGTGAAATGTGGTCATATTTTTTTGTTAGCGTAGAATCTAAATCGAAAGAAATGCGAAATGAAATACCAGACAGTCGACGTACAGCTGACGTAAGCCATTAGAACAATAACATTCATCAAATCGAAAAAACAA
Source organism: Lamellibrachia columna (assembly GCA_963662155.1). Taxonomy (NCBI): domain Eukaryota; kingdom Metazoa; phylum Annelida; class Polychaeta; order Sabellida; family Siboglinidae; genus Lamellibrachia; species Lamellibrachia columna. The sequence goes on from OY759265.1 coordinate 8,086,825, forward strand.
TGCGATAAACTTGTCATAGAACTGTCAGCTAACCGACGCTGAAACAAAAATCCCAATTATCAAGCATAAAAACGAAGTCACTACGTCCTTGACGAATGTTGCATAACAATAACAAATTCATCACAATCAATACAGATGCTATAAGCCTACCAGAGAAATGCCACGAATTCGTCGATCGAAACAACAAGAACATAAATCATTCAGGAAAAAACGAGGTTTCTTGCGTTCTCGGCGAGTTTTACATAAGTATATAAGATAGTCCGCTAACATTGTAACACCATAAAGTTACTCCATCAAAGTAATGAGTGAAAAATGCAGGGAGGGCTATTAGATCACGCTCACTTATACTGGACAGTCAGGTCAGGTCAGGTCAGAATATATTCGGACATATTCTCATGCAACTAAGTTAGTTGAATTGAAACCACCAGACTCCAGACAACGGTTGCCAGTTAATTAGATTAGCGAACCATGGTCGCGCGCTAACGGGCCCGCATTCGAGGCAAGATAAGGCAGCTCATCAGCCGCCCAACGGTTGACGCGGGAAAGATAAGAATTGGGCGGCGACGGGGTAGCGAGACGTATATAAGGCGAGTTGGTGCATTACAGCGGTATAATTCAACTGTTCAAACATTCGTCTACGGCCTCTCACCAGCAACAGCAGCAGCAGTAGCATGGCAACGCAACACTTCCTAGAGACGCAGACACCGCACATGGATCTATCACGTCTACAGTCAGAAGTAAGTAACGGAACTTATGTATTTAAACGCCCGTTAAAAATAATAAACTGTTCCTGCATAATTTTTTCATCAGACGATGATGGTGACGACGATGATGATGCTATGCAGATGGTTCATAGCATGAGTAACGACGACATGCATGCAACGGTGGATTTTGTAGATATAATTCAAGATCGTACAGAAGCCCTCTTGAATCAGCAGTCTTTCGACACAACGCTAAAAGAGGCCTGTGTTCTTTATGTGTGCAATGAGGCAACGTTATGGATGGATGCATCAGTTACCCGTAATCGGGTTCAATTCGGGTAAGTATGACCTCAATGCCATCAAACAGTTCCTCATACCCTACTTCCTGTTCACGTCAAAGACAGAGGAACAAGAAGAAGAAGAGGAGAAGGAACAAGACGACAAAGAGAAAGAAGAAGAGAACTATGGTATCGGGTCATTTTTCGTCATCAAACGCAACAATGCTTTCATGTGTCTTTCGACGGATCACCTGAAATTCCTAGACATGACCAATTACATAGCCCCCGGGTTCAGTTACGACAAGTATCTGAAGGCGTACGGATGCGAACTCACGAAAGGTCATTTCCCCTACGAGAACATGGACTGTCTGGAGAGACTCGACGATAGCGCGCTTCGAAAGAGGCCTTCTTCAGTCGACTGAAGAACGAAGGTATTTCCGACGAGGATTACGCCAGTTGTCAAGAGGCCTGGCGCGACAACGCCATGACGACTTTGCGAGACTTTCTCGTCTGGTACAACAATAGGGACGTGGTTCCCTTTCTGCTGGCCATCGACAGACAGTTTGCCTTCTACCAACAACGTGGCATAGACATGTTCAAGCAAGGCAACAGTGTACCTGGTCTGACCTTGTTCTACCTGTTCAACGACCTTCCAGAGAAGACCTATTTTACCATCTTCAACGAGAAGAATAAAGATCTTCATCACATCGTCAAAGACCACGTGGTTGGCGGAACGTCGCTAATTTTTCACCGCTATCACGAGAAAGGGGTCACCACGCTACGTCAGAACGAGTACGTCCGTGCCGATCGATCGTCGGATACGATGCGAACGCGCTCTACTTGTGGTCACTCATGAAAGACATGCCTATGGGATGGTACACGCGACAACGGGAAGATAACGACTTCCGGCCCGAATCGGCGCAGCTGTACGGACAGATGGCTGCGGAATGGTTGACTTGGGAATCCGAACGCTCGGGGCGCGTCTTAGTGTTAGGGTTAGGGTCAACCAGATCAACAGTCGAGAGAAGAGAATAGGCAAACGTTTGGTGGATGGGTGGTGCAGCGAGACGAACACGGAGTATCAGTTCCATGGATTTCCATTTTTTCATGGTCACCCGTGTACCCGTCAAGAGGTCAACGCCGTCAACGGGGAACCCATGACTCAACTGCTCGCCGAGACCCGAAAGAACAACGCCTACCTACGTCACTTTGTCAAGGTCGTCGAGCTGTGGGAATGCGAGTGGAAAGAGATGAGAAGAGATCCGGTCGTTAAAAAGTGTATGGATGCTGCATTTCCGCGACGACGACAAGCGTGATGGACGATGACGTCGCAATAGATCCTGAGCGGCGTGCGAACAGGAACCGTGTTCGGTCTGATCGAGTGTGACCTATGCGTACCGGAAGCATTGCGCGAACACTTTGCCGAGATGCAACCCGTGTTCAAGAACATCCGTCTGACACGCGACGATCTCGGACCGTTCATGCGCCGATACGCCGAAGAGCACAACTTGATGGCGACTCCGAGGTGCATGCTCGTGGGCAGTTATCGAGGCGATAAGATCTTGCTCGCCACGCCTCTGCTGCGATTGTATCTGGAACACGGTCTCGAGGTGACACACGTCTACAAGGTCATCGAGTACGATCCTATCCCGTGCTTCCGGCGGTTCGGCGATGCAGTGTCCACGGCCCGACGCCAGGGGGACGTCCACTCACACAAGGCCATCATCGCGGACACCATGTTGATGGGGAACTCGGGTTACGGAAAGACCATCACCAATGTGGACCGATTTCGTGACGTCAACTACTGCACGGAGAAGGCGGCATCGGTCATGGTCAGCGATAGACGGTTCCGACAACTCGACGTCGTCGTTGACAAGGTAGAGATGAACACGAAAACCGTCACGTACACCCTGGCCGTACACGTGGGATTCTTCGTTCTACAGTACGCCAAGATGCGCATGTTGCAGTTCTATTACGACTTCATCAACAGGTATCTGGAGCGCCCTCTGTTCCAGTACTTCGAGATGGATACAGACTCCGCCTATTTGGCCTTGGCCGCTGAATCCGTCGACGACCTCGTGACCCGGAACTACGAGAACATTACATCCGGCACCGCTCCGAATGGCTGCCGTCCGAATGTTGCGACGACCATCGGAACGAGTACGTGCACTGTTGACTCGCCAATCGACCGTGCGTCGGCGACAAGACGTGCCGTAAGGCGCTCAAGGCGTACGATAAGAGGACACCGGGTCTGTTCAAGGTGGAGTGGTCCGGTGACGGATTTGTGGGGTTGTGCAGCAAGACGTACTATTGTTTCGGACTCACCGACAAATACAGCACCAAAGGACTGAGCAAACGTCACAACAACATCGACAAGGACGCGTTCCTGGAGGTGCTCACCAACCATCGGAGCGGAAGTGGAAAGAACCGCGGGTTCCGGGTGCGTCAGTCGACCGTGTTGACGTAAGTGCAGGAACGGGCGGCCCTCACCTACTTCTACGCCAAACACGTGGTACACGAGGACGGGGTGAGCACAGGTCCGGTGGACGTGTAGAAAAGGCAATGCACTCTGGTCGTCTTTCATTAGTGACCATGGACGCACGGTGGAAACATCCTTTCACGTGCATCGTCGTCGGCCCGACGGGATGTGGTAAAAGTACTTTCGTAACGCATATGATGCGTCACGCTGCTGCGATGATCGATCCACCCCCCGAACGGATCACTTGGTGTTACGGAGAATAGCAAAAGACTTACGCAATGATGGACTTAGCCGACGTGCGGTTCGAGGAAGGGTTGCCGAGTGCGAGTAAGTTCGATTTGACAATGAGGAATCTCATCGTCATAGACGATCTCATGGCAGAAACGGACGAACGGGTCACGACCTTGTTCACTAAAAAAGCCATCACAGGAACACGTCCGTGCTGTATCTCGTACAGAACCTGTTCCCTAAAAACAAAGAGAGTTGTACCATCAGTCTGAACTCTCAGTACATGGTGGTGTTCCAGAATCCTCGTGATGCATCGCAGATGTCGCAATTGGCTCGGCCGATGTATCCGGGGTGCGCCAATTTCGTTCAAGAGGCTTTTAAAGACGTCACGTCGGTACCGGAAGGCTATCTATTGGTCGATCTGAAACAGGACACGCCCGAGGACATGCGTCTGCGCATGACCATCTTTCCAGACGACGTTGTTCAGTACGTGTACTTGCCGAAGGTATAAAAAGACCGAGTGCGTGGATCGTCTCTTGATTCGCATGATGTCTGACCTGGTGAAGAGACATATTTTGTGCATACAGGCTCTGAATAGATACAAGAGCAACAAACTGAGAAGGGCCATCATCGCCAACGCCGACGCCGATCTGCTGTGTGCACTGGCCGAGTGTGCCTACAACATATTAAAAAAGAACATTCCAGTGAGCGATATACAGAGGCGACGTTTGAGTAAATACAGGACGAAATTACGCGAGTTGTCTCAGAGACGAACGCCAGCTGCCAGGAGAAGACGCATCTTACTGCAACAGCAGGTCGGCGAGGGACAGAGCGGAGGTTTCCTATCGGCCTTCCTAGCACCGTTGGCAAGTTCGGTCTTTCTACCCTTGCTCCGAGAGGTGCTGCTCAAGAGGTAGAGACATGGAACACGCACGGAAGATGGCCTTGGTGGACCCGCGAGTGTTGGACACACTTCGATCACCACCACCACCCCCACCCCCGACGGACACCTTAGGTAAGAAGGTGGAAGCCCTCTTTGACAAGATGATGACCATCCTCGATATAAAGGACCTCGACGACAGGACCAAGATAACACTGTATAATCAGTTCAGCGGTACAACGTTTTGTCCGATAAACACGTCAAGGAACCGGTACGCGTGGTCGCGGTGAACGAGTCGGGGGCGGGGGCGGGGGGCGGGGCGGGGGGGCGGGGGCGGGGGCGGGGGCGGGGGCGGCGACGGGGGTGGCGGAGGGAGCAGTAGGAGCTCCTGCTAGCGGAATAGAGGCCGCCGTCGTGGACACCGTTCCCAAGACCATGCAAGCCAAAGCCAGACGTTTGATGGAGCATATGAAAAGAGATATCGCGTGGACCGCTCGTGGCGAACTGATACACGAAGGTGTGCCGGTTGCCGGAAGTAACGTGGTGGATCTCGTGAATGATCTGATGCGTAAGAGAAAGACCGATCCAACGGGATGGCAACCATTCGCACGACAACTCCGTGCCATGAACCTGCCCATGGAGTTGGTCGGTAACGTCGCCAGGAGAGCCTACATACGTCAGGCGACGACGCCCACTCCAGGTCTTCGTCGTCGACGCCTGCTACTCCTCGCGCTGGTGCGGGTAGTGCACGAAGATCACCCAGTTGGACACCCATTGCTCGTCGACGCAGTCAGATGGAACATTCCATGCTAACCCACCCTCGGAACGACAACGCAAGGCTTTGGCGTCATTGGCTAGTTGGGAAGACATTTAAGGCAGTGCGGTACGTGTCCATAGCACAGTGTGCGCTGCGATGAGCGATCCACAGGACACATACCGTTCCGGCGTCGTTGCGATATTTTGCGGTGGACTTTACTTGCTAGTGTTCGTCAGCGTACTCATCGTCACTCGTCAAGAACCGTGCTGCGGAGTCAACATCACCACCGCCAACCCATCGGAACTCTTTAGCAATAATCCACTGAGGTCGGTCTACTTCGATTGAGAGATGATTTCGGTGAAGTGCTGGACGGCACCTTCTACGAACTGCAGAAGGTGTCGGTACCCGTCGATAAAGTGTACCGCGTGGAATCGGTACTGCAGCGCCGTAAGGTAGGTAGATGAACGGAGGCTTTAGTGAAATGGTTCGGCTATCCCTCCAAATTCAACAGCTGGATCGGTGCCAAGGCACTCGTCCACTCCACTATAAAGACTAGCCGCGCGTATGGTGACACTTTATTCGAGAAATGACACAAGACACAACAACACGAGACTTCACCACCACCACCATCATAGAAGAGGAAGAACAACAGGATGTAGCAGCAGCAGAGGACAGTACTGACGCGCAGAGCGAAGAGGACAGTACTCCTTTGCATATGTTCGGTACCGTGTGTCCTAAAGAGGAAATAGTCTTTCTGTGTCAAGTCCTCGTCTTGTTCACGGTCATTCTGATAAGCATTTACAACCTGACCACAGGTCACGAGAATTCTAATCTGTGGACGGCCTTGTTGAGTAGTTATTTGGGTTACCTGCTCCCCAATCCCACGTGGAGACGCAATGGCGACTGTTTTTATCTGACACTGCATAGCAACGCTTCCATGAAGTCAGGAGCTACATGAGTCTGTTCTACTCGACCGGCAAGATGTGGCAGGACGAGGGGAACGGACTGAATCGCAGCGACTACAGACACGGCTACACCTTCTTCGGTTTTGATCTGACCCCCGACCAGTGCGATGGCTCCTGCTTCCATCTGGTACAAAAGGGCAACCTGAGCATAGAGCTGCATTTCCGCGACGCCCTGCCGAACACCGTGAACGTTATCGCCTACGCCGAGTTCGAGTCCGTGTTGGAAATAGACAAGAACCGCAACGACATCTACGACTACTAAGATGGACACCCTGCAGACTACTGGCGTGGGACCCGCGCACCAGATCGATCTTTCGCGGCGTAGTACCCAATGACGGACTGCCTACGACGATAGACGCTCTGCCTGTGGCCTTCGTGTGCTACACAGACGATGGCGACGAACCGGGCGAACATTGGATAGCGCTGTACCTGGACGCCGACGGACGCGTCCATTACTTCTGCTCGTACGGTCTGCCGCCACGACATGCGGTGTTCCGCACCTTCCTGAACGAACATTGTTCCGAGTGGACTCATAATAGCAAGAGACTTCAGAGCCTCTGTCTAACGGTTGTGGACAATATGGTGTAGCTTATGTATTGCTTCGTTGTAACGGCTTTCCGATGAGAACATTTATCAACATATTCGGCACCGATCTAGTAGCTAACGATTGCCACGTATTTGATTGGCTTAAAGAGCTGCGACAAGGTAGGCTGTATTATCGCACATCGTACATCGATTGAGCCTCTGGCGAGGTGGACGCACCACCCCTAAGATCACGACCTCTGGCGTCATGGTCAACATCCGCAAGTCAAGCCATCATCGTCATAATAGTCGTAGTCGTAGTGATATTACACGCTACCATTGCTGAATAATCATGCTGCTTGTCTTGTTCAATAAAATACGTGAGCACTCGTACCATACCGTGTTGTGTTGGTTTCTCATTTCCTCGTTAGCTCCTTTGATCGTTAATAATGAACCTGTTAATGACCGATGCGTAGTGGTAACTCCGTCGGCGTCAGGGTCAGGGTTCACCGCAGACGACAGAAGGTTAGGGTTACACAGCCGTCAACAGGTTGGGGTTAGAGTTAGGGTTAATACCAGTCGCCAGGAGTTAGGGTTAGCTCCAGTCGCCAAGGTTACGGTAAGGGTTATGGGTCACAGCCAGGGGGCGCTCAGGCTACCCAGAATGCTGTGCGGCTTCGGGCGTAACCGGAAGTCCCTCCCAAACTGGTCCCCTCTTTTGCTTGGTCAGAACCGCACTATAACTAAACAGGTCATCGCAACATGTATTATTAAACTCTGTGACAACGTGTTGATTTTTTTTGTTTTTATCATACACTCACTGAGATTGTTGTAGCGTTGTATTACTGTTGAAAACGATACCCTTTGCTACAAACAGTCAATGAACTCACATAGTTTCCAAAGAGAGGGATCACCAGCAAGAATACAGGTGCATATGTTGCAGTAGGAGCTCCTGCTAGCGGAATAGAGGCCGCCGTCGTGGACACCGTTCCCAAGACCATGCAAGCCAAAGCCAGACGTTTGATGGAGCATATGAAAAGAGATATCGCGTGGACCGCTCGTGGCGAACTGATACACGAAGGTGTGCCGGTTGCCGGAAGTAACGTGGTGGATCTCGTGAATGATCTGATGCGTAAGAGAAAGACCGATCCAACGGGATGGCAACCATTCGCACGACAACTCCGTGCCATGAACCTGCCCATGGAGTTGGTCGGTAACGTCGCCAGGAGAGCCTACATACGTCAGGCGACGACGCCCACTCCAGGTCTTCGTCGTCGACGCCTGCTACTCCTCGCGCTGGTGCGGGTAGTGCACGAAGATCACCCAGTTGGACACCCATTGCTCGTCGACGCAGTCAGATGGAACATTCCATGCTAACCCACCCTCGGAACGACAACGCAAGGCTTTGGCGTCATTGGCTAGTTGGGAAGACATTTAAGGCAGTGCGGTACGTGTCCATAGCACAGTGTGCGCTGCGATGAGCGATCCACAGGACACATACCGTTCCGGCGTCGTTGCGATATTTTGCGGTGGACTTTACTTGCTAGTGTTCGTCAGCGTACTCATCGTCACTCGTCAAGAACCGTGCTGCGGAGTCAACATCACCACCGCCAACCCATCGGAACTCTTTAGCAATAATCCACTGAGGTCGGTCTACTTCGATTGAGAGATGATTTCGGTGAAGTGCTGGACGGCACCTTCTACGAACTGCAGAAGGTGTCGGTACCCGTCGATAAAGTGTACCGCGTGGAATCGGTACTGCAGCGCCGTAAGGTAGGTAGATGAACGGAGGCTTTAGTGAAATGGTTCGGCTATCCCTCCAAATTCAACAGCTGGATCGGTGCCAAGGCACTCGTCCACTCCACTATAAAGACTAGCCGCGCGTATGGTGACACTTTATTCGAGAAATGACACAAGACACAACAACACGAGACTTCACCACCACCACCATCATAGAAGAGGAAGAACAACAGGATGTAGCAGCAGCAGAGGACAGTACTGACGCGCAGAGCGAAGAGGACAGTACTCCTTTGCATATGTTCGGTACCGTGTGTCCTAAAGAGGAAATAGTCTTTCTGTGTCAAGTCCTCGTCTTGTTCACGGTCATTCTGATAAGCATTTACAACCTGACCACAGGTCACGAGAATTCTAATCTGTGGACGGCCTTGTTGAGTAGTTATTTGGGTTACCTGCTCCCCAATCCCACGTGGAGACGCAATGGCGACTGTTTTTATCTGACACTGCATAGCAACGCTTCCATGAAGTCAGGAGCTACATGAGTCTGTTCTACTCGACCGGCAAGATGTGGCAGGACGAGGGGAACGGACTGAATCGCAGCGACTACAGACACGGCTACACCTTCTTCGGTTTTGATCTGACCCCCGACCAGTGCGATGGCTCCTGCTTCCATCTGGTACAAAAGGGCAACCTGAGCATAGAGCTGCATTTCCGCGACGCCCTGCCGAACACCGTGAACGTTATCGCCTACGCCGAGTTCGAGTCCGTGTTGGAAATAGACAAGAACCGCAACGACATCTACGACTACTAAGATGGACACCCTGCAGACTACTGGCGTGGGACCCGCGCACCAGATCGATCTTTCGCGGCGTAGTACCCAATGACGGACTGCCTACGACGATAGACGCTCTGCCTGTGGCCTTCGTGTGCTACACAGACGATGGCGACGAACCGGGCGAACATTGGATAGCGCTGTACCTGGACGCCGACGGACGCGTCCATTACTTCTGCTCGTACGGTCTGCCGCCACGACATGCGGTGTTCCGCACCTTCCTGAACGAACATTGTTCCGAGTGGACTCATAATAGCAAGAGACTTCAGAGCCTCTGTCTAACGGTTGTGGACAATATGGTGTAGCTTATGTATTGCTTCGTTGTAACGGCTTTCCGATGAGAACATTTATCAACATATTCGGCACCGATCTAGTAGCTAACGATTGCCACGTATTTGATTGGCTTAAAGAGCTGCGACAAGGTAGGCTGTATTATCGCACATCGTACATCGATTGAGCCTCTGGCGAGGTGGACGCACCACCCCTAAGATCACGACCTCTGGCGTCATGGTCAACATCCGCAAGTCAAGCCATCATCGTCATAATAGTCGTAGTCGTAGTGATATTACACGCTACCATTGTTGAATAATCATGCTGCTTGTCTTGTTCAATAAAATACGTGAGCACTCGTACCATACCGTGTTGTGTTGGTTTCTCATTTCCTCGTTAGCTCCTTTGATCGTTAATAATGAACCTGTTAATGACCGATGCGTAGTGGTAACTCCGTCGGCGTCAGGGTCAGGGTTCACCGCAGACGACAGAAGGTTAGGGTTACACAGCCGTCAACAGGTTGGGGTTAGAGTTAGGGTTAATACCAGTCGCCAGGAGTTAGGGTTAGCTCCAGTCGCCAAGGTTACGGTAAGGGTTATGGGTCACAGCCAGGGGGCGCTCAGGCTACCCAGAAGGCTGTGCGGCTTCGCGCGCAACCGGAAGTCCCTCCCAAACTGGTCCCCTCTTTTGCTTGGTCAGAACCGCACTATAACTAAACAGGTCATCGCAACATGTATTATTAAACTCTGTGACAACGTGTTGATTTTTTTTGTTTTTATCATACACTCACTGAGATTGTTGTAGCGTTGTATTACTGTTGAAAACGATACCCTTTGCTACAAACAGTCAATGAACTCACATAGTTTCCAAAGAGAGGGATCACCAGCAAGAATACAGGTGCATATGTTGCAAGGATCACTCCAGCTACCGTAGTATTTGCTCCCTTTTTCTTTGCCTACAAATATCAACCAAAAAATACGGTTAGTGTTATTATCGTTTTAAAGATATTCTAGTCTGGTTCACGTTCTCTCTCTGTCTGTCTGTCTGTCTGTCCTTGCCCCTCCCTCCCTCTTCTCCCCCCTCAGACAGACAGACAGGCATGTAAATATTTATATGTATATTTATTATATATTATATATATATATAAAATATATATATATATATATATAATATATACACGCACACACATACACACACATATAGCAATACATACATACATACATACATACATACATACATACATACATACATACATACATACATACATACATATATACATATATATATATATATATATATATATATATATATATATATATATATATATATATATATATATATAAATATATATAAATATATATATATATATATATATACATACATACATACATACATACATACATACATACATACATATATATATATATATATATATATATATATATATATATATATATATATATATATATATATATATATATATATATATATATATATATATATATAATTATACATATATATATATATGTGTGCGTGTGCGTGCGTGCGTGCGTGCATGCGTGCGTGCGTGCGTGCGTGCGTGCGTGCGTGCGTGCGTGCGTGCGTGCGTGCGTGCGTGCGTGCGTGCGTGCGTGCGTGCGTGCGTGCGTGCGTGATCGTTCTTTCGTGTCACTGCCTCATTGCAACAGTGGTGACAGTTTCGCTTGTGCCGCTTGCAAGATATTATGGCCTATCTTCTTCCACTGACTTCGCTCAGGCGATCTCAGCCAGTCAAGATCTCGCTGGTTTCGAAAACGCTTGCCGACTTCCTTCAGATCTTTGACGAGGACAGTTGGGAGTGTTGTTCGTGGTCGCCCTCACCAGCCAGCAATATCAGCGGATGTGAAGTACTGGTATACTGGTCAGCTGTGCATGGGCTTCACGTGGCATGCGAAGCACATGTCCAAACAGATTCCACCGAACTTCGATGGCACATAAGCTCAGTGGGTTGCACGTACATTTCTGTACAGGGCATTGTTCCAGGTTCGCTGAGGGTAACTGATGCCGATGACCTGTCTCACCTGACGACGATGGAATGCATCAAACCTGACCCATTATGTTTGCGTTACGCACAGGGACAATAGACACACTGTACAGTTGCAGCAAGAACCCTTCGGATTCAGGTGGTGTCTGACCCAGAGAGACCACAGCTTCCAGAAAGCCACAGCTGCATGATGCTTTCTAAGTTCTACGTATTGCATGTCCACAAGTAGAGAGCCTAGCTAGCGTGTCATGTGCCAGTCCTCTTCAGCAAGGTTACTTCTTCTGTGAATGTTGGTACGTTCTGTTTTGGCTCCATTGATGTTATGATACCATTTTGACAGGCAACCAGGAGCGATTCGTTATACTTCGTCCTGGAATTGTCTGGCATTGCTGACGAATTCAACGTCTCGAGGGTGTTGCGGCAAGATGTCTCTGGGATCATGGAGGGCGGCTTCCCTGTAGATCACGAAGAATACATGAAGAGTACAGGCGTCTCCTTGTGATGTACCATTGATGGATGTGAATATTGGACATTTGCCCCGTTTTAATCTTTGTTTCAACGTTGTTTCTGTAATTAGCATTCGGATGATTCGCAGTTCCGACTCGCCGACTCAAGAACTGTTATTAGCTTATCTCCGAGCTTTGAAAACGCTGCGTTTTGGCTGATAGCCAACGATAGCCAAGTGCAACATCTGCACCATTGAAGATGTCTGCAATAGGTTTCGCAAGTATTTCGGATCCGTATTTTAGTCGGACATTTCTTCCGGTTACTACTCACTTCCACTAGCTCGGTTGTTGGTAAGGTGGTCCACTGAGCGTTCTACTTCTGTGTACGTGATCGCATGTTCTAGAGGGTGAGGTTCACCGGTGAATGCTAAAATGCCAAGGTATATTTCTCATCGAAACTATTCATTGAAGTCAAGTTAAAAACGCAAAACAAATAAATATATTTATGTGGCGATAATTTAGACATGATACTCATACAGGAACAACGAATTTTCTGGATATCATGTACATCTTCGGACTCTATCCATTAATTGTCAAGCCAAGTAGAATTTCTGATGTTTGTACTACCTTAATTGACAATATGTTTACAAGTGAAATAGTTAATTATATCAGCAGTGGACTGATAGTCACACATGTCAGTGAGCACCTAAGTGTTTTTGCATGACATAATTATATATGTATATATGTATATATGTATATATGTATATATGTGTATATATATATATATATATATATATATATATATATATATATATATATATATATATATATATATATAATGATCGTCCAAGAAAAAGTGTTTTAAATATGTGCATGATACGCGAATGCAAAAAATAGAGGCATTTGGTGCTGCACTATCTGGGGTCATATCATGAAACAGAATGACGTTAATAAGAGCTACGAAGGGTTTATTAATATATTCTATGAATTGTATTAAGGAGAAAACAGGTCATGTTATACTAAAAGAACAATCTGTATAAAAAATATATTAATTTGTAAAATAATGCTTGCCGGGAATAAATATAAAAAGTACAAATAAGTTGAAAAATATATTACTATACGCGGAAAAAGAGTGCTACAGTAATTTACTGGAAAAACACAGCAATGACACAAAGGGAACGTAGAAGGTCTTAAATTCGGTAAACAAAAGAAATCGAAATTGTACTCTATTTCCATACCATTTTTTTAAACTGAAAATAAATTTCAACGAATTCTTTGCCAATACTGGACCAAATCTCGCCAAAAAACATCAAACCACCGATAAATAAAGCAAACATTTATGACTATTTGCGTGTGAATACGGAGGCAACCATGTTCCCTCACCACATTGATGAACACGAATTGTTGACGGTTGTGAACAAGTGTAAATAAAAACCCTCTATGGGTTAAGACAGAACAGACATGTATGTTGTGAAAACGGTAATTTCCCATAGAGCTAAACATCTTACATATATACATAAAAAATGCATGTATGTATGTATATATATATATATATATATATATATTATATATATATATATATTTATACATACATGCAAGCATGCATGCATACATACATGGCAGTATATTATGCCAATGACCATCAATGTTTTGACAGTAATCAAGTTATCAATGCAATGACGCTGTCAAATGCCTACTTACCTCAATAGTAAAGAATGGTGCGAGGAGGGAAAAGAACATGCCCGTTAGCATATATATATATATATATTTATATATTTATATATATGCATTCATGCATGCATGTATGTATGTATATATATATATATATATATATATATATATATATATATATATATATATATATATATATATATATATATATATTATATATATATATTTATACATCCATGCAAGCATGCATGCATACATACATGGCAGTATATTATGCCAATGACCATCAATGTTTTGACAGTAATCAAGTTATCAATGCAATGACACTGTCAAATGCCTACTTACCTCAATAGTAAAGAATGGTGCGAGGAGGGAAAAGAACATGCCCGTTAGCAAGTTAGATATGCAAAACGTAACTACTATCAGTTTGCGATTCTTTGTTTTCGTTCCAGCAACTGGCAACTCTTCCTCCTCAAAAGTGTTGTAATCACCAATCATACAAGTGCCCTGATTAACATCTGAGGACAGGCGTCGCCGAAGGATGTCACCATTCAAAGAACAGGTAGGTTCTTCCCCCGCCATCAATTACACTTGTATACGGATTGAGTAGGTGTTCCAACGAGACTACGCAACTTGCGGTTGTCACAGTGTTTCCTCGGTAGACCTGCCCTGGTTGTTTCGTGCGTTGCACTGATATCTCCCTATTGGGAGATCATGCTGCAAAGAAGAAATACAAATGAAGAGTCACTGTCAAACGAGATGGCCAGTGCAGTGTCATTTGGGAACTGGGAGACGAGACGGTATTGTATAATTAAAACTACAACGTGTTTAATTAAAACAAATTATTTATTTTGATTCAATTTAAAAACCTCTGCCTTTTCACCGAGATGTTTGGTCATCCATCAAGCTACCACAGGCAGCAAAACCGGACCTACCGAATAACCTTTGAAGTTGTCAAGTTCATCCCATACGTTGGGAATCGCCTGTCTAAAACGGCAACCATAAATAGGAAATTAACACCGAATCAGCGGATTGCCATCTCTGAGTCTTTGACGGCCGTTACTACAGGAAGGAGACCCTGGAAAAATGTCACCATGCTGCTTTCAGAAGACGGCTCGGGTCCATTGAAAAGAACAATGCCTGCAGCCTAATTGAATCTAATACAACAAGTATCGAAGCAATGATTGTCAAGAATTAATTCCGCAGAACGGGCCACTGTGTATGAATTCCCGACACAAAACCCAAGAAGATATGGAGCAACAACAACATCAAAACGGCCACTAAGATACGACTCTATAAAAGCTTGGTTGTGTCAGTGCTGACAAACGGATGCGAAAGCTGGACCCTAAGAGCTGAGTCCGAAAGAAGAATAGCCGCATTTGAGATGACATTTTTAGACGAATTCTTAAAATATACATGTATATTATATATATATATATATATATATATATATATATATATATATATATATATATATATATATATATATATATATATATATATACATACATATATATTTACACAAATCCATGGGTTAGGCGACTTTCTGGTAAGGGTTGGGCGACGAATGTCGCCTAACCCTGATATTTGGTGTCGCCCTAATGAATCTGGTCTTGCGTTATCATGCATCTGACTAGAAACCATTTGAAAGTTGTAAATCAATAACAGCACGTTGCCCTAAAGTTGTATTAATGCATTTAATTTATGGAAATATACAAATTCAAATATAATGAAGGTTTTGAAAATGGGATGTATATATTCATTTCAATAATCGTCGCCGTTAGGCGACATGGCGTATTTATTTGAATAAAACACAAACTGCTATGTATGTTGTATGTTTATTTAGCGGGGATGTTCTATAACGCAACAAATTACCATACAACTGAATTTGTCTTGTGATATACACAAACAACATATGTTATTTCATCGGTGAAAACTACGACAGCATACAGAAAACCTTTGGCCGTCTGCCGGGTCTTGTCATGCGCACTGTCTACATGTCAACCTCCGCCCACTCGGTCGGTTCGTGCGTATTAAATTACGCTGTTGTTTAATTGCTGGATTTTAGCTATACATCAGTTAAATATCTAAGCTGCACACGACGATATAATGATTACGTAATCAACCAGGAATAAATCATTCAGGCACCAATACCGTGTTTATGAACAGTAGTTTCTATGTTTTACCAATAACTCGTCTACTTCTACTGTATGTGTAGCAGTTTCTTAATATCGCCCACAACCATTTAACTACCAAGTCTACATCATACTGGTGATATATTAATATACGCGCGCACGCACATATGTACCCACGCCACGAACATGTAAACGTACATTTACAGACAAGCACTTCATATGCACGTACACAAGAGTGCGCGACAACCTACGAAAAAAACATTTAAAACAAACAAACCATAAACACACAAACACACGTACACACACGCATGCACGCACGAACGAACTCGAGCACATGTCAATAGTGGGTTCTTCGAAAGAGGGGGTAGCATTCATACCAGGTCATAGTTGACGCCAACCCAAGTGTGCAGCAGTATAATAGATTATTCACAGTTACTCACTGTTTGTTAATGTGTTGTCTGTCAACTGTTCACCCGAGTACAATGTGGTTGCTTTGAGTGCTGACTACTGGCAACAAGCCAAACAGTATTTAACAATATTTTAACAGCCGGGTACCCCCGCGACGATGTGAACGATCTGTTCGACAAGATTTGATCGGCCAAGGGGTTATGTAGAGCAGTTTTGAAAGACATGCCCCACATGCCAGAAGGCAGCTCCTAACACCACTAAAGCTCCCCTTAAGCCGATTGTGGAGATTCCCCAGATAATTGCTACCACTACATATGTCATTTCATAGATCATTACTCCAAATTCCATATCATTTACCCTCTGAAAACCAAGAGTCCACACTAAGTAGCTATTAGTTTGGAGGAACGTGTGTTAGCATACATGGATACGCTGCAGATTTTCCATTCAGACAATGGCCGCGAGTTCGTTAACCAGGTGTTGGCGTCCCTGTTAGAACAATGGGGTGGCGACACAACCTTTGTCCATGGCAGGCCCCGACATTCGCAGTCACAGGGACTTGTCGAAAGAGGTAACAGGACAATTTATAATTTAACACACGTTATAAAATCCATGCTTGTGCATGTAAGTTTGAACGAAATAACGGCATTATTCCAACTATGCACCATGCAAGAGGGGGCAAAGAATAAGCTTTATATTGCGTTGCGTTTGTTTGTCACGCAGTCAGCATTTAAAATGTAATACACGATATATGGTCATCCAGTAAAAAAAGCACGTCGGCATACACGATTTCGCAACGGCACGTTTGAAGTACGGTATTATTCCCACTCTGCGCAATACAAGAAGGGGCAAAGTCGGAATAAGCAAAACAAACACTGCTTCAACACATTCACAACACACACACACACACACACACACACACACACACACACACACACACACACACACACACACAAAGGACATGTTTTAACACCTATGCTGTCAAGCCAATTATGAACTGGTAGCAAGTGATGGACCTATAACACCTACAGGTGCACGTGTCAAATTCAAGATAGGCTCAGCACACCTCGACTGAGCACATCTTCAAACAAAGATATTATGCCGGGCAGAGTTCAAATAGACCGTAATCCATTTGATCGGCTGCTGCCGTTTAGTCCATTCCCACTTGGGCGGGCACTTTGGGAATTCTCACAATGGTCCGGCCCAAGTAAGAATCATCTCCACTCTGATCACATTCCGTAACTGCCCGCAACACATGTCCAGAGAAGAGCTACGAAAGAATTACCAGGTACATGTATGTAGAACGAATAAAATAACTTAAGTTACCTTCATGACATTAACATACAGGTGTCTGAGAGGGGATATCATTGAAGTTTTTTTAAATGTTGCTTGAAATATATTAGGAATCCAATATATTACAATGAATTCTCACAAAATCTTTGAAATAATAAACATCTATTGCACCTATAATTCCTCAGTGACCTAAGCGCACATGTGCAACAAACCATAATCGTCTTCAACAGTGTAACACAGAACCGGTTATAGGCTTCAAATCTGACCAATGCAATATTTATGTTCAGGCTATGGGCTGTAGGCGAAATTGTCCGCCCCACTCTTCGTCTCTGGGGCGAAAATCCAGACCGGCATTTGCTACAGCACCGTTTTGGCAGTTCCGTAGCCAAATGGCTACGGAACTAATAACTTAAGTTTTAAAACATATACTCACTAACCGTTTCACATGTGTATTCTGTGACATACAACCGACAATTGGGCGTCAAGAAACTGAAGAAATGTGCTCTAAATAATTACTTATGAGTACTTTTATCGGTGACATAGAAAAATTTCACAATTAGCCGCCATACTGTGCACGTGATGTTGCCTTTGGGTCACATGATCAAACGCGATTTCGTGTAGAATGAGGCCAGAATGGGCCAGCAGCATAGACATAAATAAAACACCCGTTAGTAGTTAAGTTAGTAGTTTATAGGGGCATGATTAATGATGTAACTCCATGGCCAGCAGACGGCAATTCTTAGCGTAACCTTATATAGATCCACGGGATTCCCGCTTGGTATTCTCGCTCACAACAACATCCGGTTATATACAAATGTTGACAAGCACATGCGTTCTGACAAAAAGGTAATAATTTCGCACTTTTACATGGTTATTGTCAGGTAACTTTAGTGATATACATATAAGAATGCATACAAACCCGAAAGACGTGTTTATTGCTCTGTTTATGGCGTTTTTGTAAGGTTTCACGTTTCATGAAAATACTTAAGCTTTTGATGAACGAGATCTTCGCTCCTACTACAGCCAGATAGAAAACAATTGTAGGGCGAATGACTTTGCCTATAGGCTATGAAATATATAAAAACAAAATAACATGCCACATTTTGCATTTGACCAATGTCTTTATAATTTGACCAATACAGTTGTATCTGAGTTGAATTGGAATTGATGAAAAGTTGTGTGAATTGGATTGAAAAAAATCAAAACAGATTGCATTAGAAATTGAATTGAAACTGAAATATGCAAAGTGAGGTGAATTGAGCTGAATATTTACTTGTATTCACCAGGAAAAACTGTCATAAACCGGGAAAAACTGTCAAAAACTGAAATTAGCATATCATCTAGTCATTGTAACAAGATCTAGTCCAATGAGACACGTACTGTGTTAAGGGCTGCCATGCAGATTACCCATTGCTGATGCACTTTCTGAATGTAATTTTTTATATTTATAGTCAACTATTATATATATATATATATTACTTTTTTTATGTTTGAAAATTCTGGGGTTTCATTTCGATTTGGTATTTATGAGATTTCACACATTTGGTCACCTTTCTGAGTGATCCAATGATAGAACCCCCAGGTCTACTAGTAGCTAAAATACACAACTTGCCCTCAGTACACAAGCCATGTTCTTATGTGGATGGCATCCTCTGTTATCTGACTGCCTCACAACTTGACACAGAACTAAATCTGTGTCATTTACAACATTTCATTAGGATACCTGCTAATGTGTTTACATATATTGTGTGAATGTCACAGTAATTGCTGTAGCACTTAATTACTAGCTAATTAGTTGAGTAAGTGACATCTTGGAATTGTGTACTAATCTTATGCTAACTAACAAAATATAAGGACGATTAATGTACTCGTATATTTAATCATGTTTCAACAGCATGTTATTTGTATGCTGATGGACACAAGATGGACTTCACTAGGCTATTTAATAATAACTAAAACAATACATTTTAAAGAGAAATTGCAGCCTTTATATTTTAAACCTTTATTAAAACCAATATCAGATTCAGAAGTCCTCACAACTTTATTTGGTAAATACTAAAAGTTAAAGTCACATCAAGGTATTCAATCAATATTTTTTTACTGTTGTGGATAATGTCAATGAGTCAGCACAACACTAAACTGTCATCTCATGTTCACTGTATGTATGTATGCATATTTTGGTAGCATCATTTGTGCTCTTATAATACAACATTACTAATCATCACCATCTGTATCAAACAAGGCCCAGTGGCTAGACACCAGGGTTAAAAATATCATGATTATTTTTTTAATAAAAAAATCGGATTTTTGTTATTTGATTTTTTTTATTTATTTGATTTTTTAAAAATCTTATATAAACAATGTCATAAAATATTTTACTTTCAGGCTATCTGGTGTCAATACAGCTACACAAGTGTGTGCACTTTGTGCTTTTGTATTAAAAAACACACAAAACTTTGTTGATCTCGATGCTTGTAAACAATGATTTGTGTTAAATTCATATAAATCAGCGATTAAAAAAACCGGAAGTCAAAAAAAAAAAAAAAAATCATAAATCAATGATTTGTTTGGAGCGATTTAAATCATAATTTAAATCAATGGTTTAAATCAAATGATTTAAATCAAACAACCCTGCTGGACACTGGTTTTCCACTGGCTTGTTGACCTTAATTACAGACTGCTCCTACCCCTGATGTAATCTACTAATGAGATAGACTGCTGGCCACCTTATAGTAAAGGATTACAAAATTAAAATTGGGTCAACAAGAAAACTGGATGGTAGATACAGCAGAATACAAATAATTAAGACAGGTTAAAACAGTTCACTAATGTGCACTTGAAGTGGAAGGTAGATGTAAATTTCTTGGTGATTTGAGCAGGTTCGAATCCTGCTGTGTTGCAATTACTGCACAAAACATTCCTGGTTGTGGGCATAATCACCAGAATATTGCACTACTTTTTGCTGCCATTAAAACATGTCTACTTATTATTGAAACTACTTGTCAGTTCATAATTTAGCTATTCTTAAATACATTGACTGGACCTGGGCTCAGAGTGGGCTATTTATTCGGTTCTGAGTGGGCCTATGCCCACCATCCCTAGCTTTATGAAACAGGTTCTCTGTTGTTCAATTTGATATTATATTAAAACATTTGGTAGAGAGTGACTATAAATACACGTCCTTCTATTTCTATGTATTAATCATCACCATCTGTGTCAGACAGTGCCCAGTCAATGGACACTGGTTTTCCTCTGGTTTGTTGACCTTAATTAATTACAGACTTTGCTCCTACCCCTGATGTAATCAGTGGAATCTACTAGTGAGAGAGATTGCTGGCCACCCTTATAGTAATGGATTATCAAATAAACATTTAGTCAAGGTTGGTAAAAAGTGGCACAATTTTAAGTATACAAACAGTTGCTGCAACAGATTAAGGCAGGTTGAAAAAGTTCACTAATTGTAAACTTGCAGTGTAAGGTAGATGTAAATTTCTTGGTGATTTGAGCAGGTTCGAATCCTGCTGTGTTGCAATTACTGCACAAATCATTCCTAGTTGTGGGCATAATCACCAGAACCTTGCACTAATTTTCGCTGCCATTAAAACATGTTTACTTATTATTGAGAATACTCATCAGTTCATAATTTTGCTATTCTTAAATACGTTGACTGGACCTGGGCTCAGAGTGGGCTATTTACTCGGTTCTGAGTGGGCCTATGCCCACCAACTCTAGCTTTATGAAACAGGTGCTCTCTCATTCAATTTGATATTATAGTATAACATTTGGCAGACAATGACTATACATACACATGTCATTCCATTTCTATGTACTAATCATCACCATCTGTGTCAAACAGTGCCCAGTTACTGGACACTGGTTTTCAACTGGATTGTTGCCCTTAATTAATTACAGTCATTGCACCTACCCCTGATGTAATCTACTAGTGAGAGAGACTGCTGCCCACCCTTATAGTTAAGGATTACAAAGTCAAAATTGGGTCAACAAGAATATTAGATCACAGGTACAGCAGAATCTAAATAACTAAGGTAGATTGAAAAAGTTCACTAATGTGCACTTGCAGTGGAAGGTAGATGTGAATTTCTTGGTGATTTGAGCAGGTTCGAATCCTGCTGTGTTGCATTTACTGCACAAAACATTCCTGGTTGTGGGCATAATCACCAGAATATTGCACTACCTTTTTCTGCCATTAAAACATGTCTACTTATTATTGAAAATACTTGTCAGTTCATAATTTAGCTATTCTTAAATACATTGACTGGACCTGGGCTCAGAGTGGGCTATTTATTCGGTTCTGAGTGGGCCTATGCCCACCATCCCTAGCTTTATGAAACAGGTTCCCTGTTGTTCAATTTGATATTATATTAAAACATTTGGTAGACAGTGACTATAAATACACGTCCTTCCATTTCTATGTATTAATCATCACCATCTGTGTCAGACAGTGCCCAGTCAATGGACACTGGTTTTCCTCTGGTTTGTTGACCTTAATTAATTACAGACTTTGCTCCTACCCCTGATGTAATCAGTGGAATCTACTAGTGAGAGAGATTGCTGGCCACCCTTATAGTAATGGATTATTAAATAAACATTTAGTCAAGGTTGGCAAAAAGTGGCACAATTTTAAGTATACAAACAGTTGCTGCAACAGATTAAGGCAGGTTGAAAAAGTTCACTAATTGTAAACTTGCAGTGTAAGGTAGATGTAAATTTCTTGGTGATTTGAGCAGGTTCGAATCCTGCTGTGTTGCAATTACTGCACAAATCATTCCTAGTTGTGGGCATAATCACCAGAACCTAGCACTAATTTTCGCTGCCATTAAAACATGTTTACTTATTATTGAGAATACTCATCAGTTCATAATTTTGCTATTCTTAAATACGTTGACTGGACCTGGGCTCAGAGTGGGCTATTTACTCGGTTCTGAGTGGGCCTATGCCAACCAACTCTAGCTTTATGAAACAGGTGCTCTCTCGTTCAATTTGATATTATAGTATAACATTTGGCAGACAATGACTATACATACACATGTCATTCCATTTCTATGTACTAATCATCACCATCTGTGTCAAACAGTGCCCAGTTACTGGACACTGGTTTTCAACTGGATTGTTGCCCTTAATTAATTACAGTCATTGCACCTACCCCTGATGTAATCTACTAGTGAGAGAGACTGCTGCCCACCCTTATAGTTAAGGATTACAAAGTCAAAATTGGGTCAACAAGAATATTAGATCACAGGTACAGCAGAATCTAAATAACTAAGGTAGATTGAAAAAGTTCACTAATGTGCACTTGCAGTGGAAGGTAGATGTGAATTTCTTGGTGATTTGAGCAGGTTCGAATCTTGCTGTGTTGCATTTACTGCACAAAACATTCCTGGTTGTGGGCATAATCACCAGAATATTGCACTACTTTTTTCTGCCATTAAAACATGTCTACTTATTATTGAAAATACTTGTCTGTTGATAATTTAGCTATTCTTAAATACATTGACTGGACCTGGGCTCAGAGTGGGCTATTTATTCGGTTCTGAGTTGGCCTATGCTCACCAACTCTAGCTTTATGAAACAGGTTCTCTGTCGTTCAATTTGATATTATATTATAACATTTGGTAGACAGTGACTATAAATTCACGTCCTTCCATTTCTATGTATTAATCATCACCATCTGTGTCAAACAGTGCCCAGTCACTGGATACTGGTTTTTTTCTGGTTTGTTGACCTTAATTAATTACAGACTTTGCTCCTACCCCTGATGTAATCAGTGGAATCTAATAGTGAAAGAGACTGCTGGCCAACATTATATTAAAGGATTACTAAGTAAAAATTGAGTCACATGTGGTACAAAGTGGCACACTTTTAAGTATACAAACAGTTGCTGCAATAGATTAAGGCAGGTTGAAAAAGTTCACTAATGTAAACTTGTAGTGGAAGGTAGATGTAAATTTATTGGTGATTTGAGCGTGTTCGAATCCTGCTTTAAAAGTTAGTACCCAGTTGTTATCTAATAAATCAAGTTGTGCGTTATGTGTAGATACACTATGAAACACTGAAGACAGAGAGGTAGTTCACAAAGTTTTTATTTTTTGACACTTTTCCCTGTTATAGTTCGGTACACAAGGTTTAGCATTAACGCTTTTCCCTCCACTGCCACTGAGTTTTTAGTAGTGTACACAGGATTTTTAGTGAAGATACTTTCTATGAGTACATTTGGTGTGGCTGTTTGGCCCTACCTCTCGGTCTGATGTGTTAGTAGTTATTTGTTGACCAATGTCTAGGTACGTAACACCTTTACACATAGTGTGTTGTGTTACCATAATTTTCATTATGAATTGTTCACGAATGTTTGGGTGGTTAGCTCACTTTTTTCATTATCATGTTTGGCTGGGGGGATTGAGTACCCCAACCTTTCTGTGTGTACATGTATATGTGTATGGTTAACCCACTTTGTCATTACATGGAGTGGGCATAGTGATCCCCACCGATACCATGTGAATTGTATATAAGTCAGTAGTGGTACATATAATACTGGTAGTGGGTAGCTGATAGGCATGATTTACTAATTATATGTAAACACCTTTTGGGGGCCCGGCACGTTTGCTGAGATTATTTGATGTATCTTATTTTGATGACGTATGCTTGCCTAATTTCCTGCTCCTTAATTAAACATTCTAAATGTCATTATTTGGCCTATTTCAATCTATGCTGGACTTCAATAGGAATATTTTCACAGTCAGGCTGTAGTCTGGCTAAAGTGGGAAAGAGGTTGAGCCCAGGGCATTGGCAGGTACTAATACATCCTCTCAAGACAGAGAAATTGTGGTCACAGTGCATGTCATTGTGTGGTCACTGCCTGCTACAACATGGCTTCTAAGATAGGCTCATGTTTAACAAGATTTAACAAGATTTGCCATCCAAGCCAAAGGCCCAGATGGCAAGTGGACAAGGAAGCCATTGGCTTATCGAGAGTCCAACAATGTTCATCTACTTATAGCCCGCCCTCCTGAGATATGTGTCAACCTTGTTTTTAAACATATTCACGCTGCTAGCAGTTACACAATCTGTTGACAATTTGTTCCATTCATTTATTGTCCTCTGTGAGAACGAGTGCTTCCTGATGTCCAATCTACATTGATCCTTTACTAATTTTACCTCATGTCCTCTAGTTCTGCTATCCTTCTTGAGTGAGAAAAACATATTTCTATCAATATTTTCATACCCATTCAATATCTTAAAAACTTCAATCTGATCTCCTCTTAACCTCCTTGTCTCTAGAGTTGTTAAACCACATTCTTTCAGGCGTTCTTCATAACTAAGGTCTCTCAGTTCTGGAATCATTTTAGTTGCTCTCCTTTGTATGCGTTCAAGTGCTGTTATTATGCGTTCAAGTGCTGTTACTGTGCGTTCAAGTGCTGTTACTGTGCACTTCTTGGCAGCAGAGAATTGGACTGGTAGAGCCAAGTGACACCTGTAAGCACAACAACCAGTGACACTAACTAGTTAGTTTACTTCATGGCCTGTGCATGTGCAAGTAATCAACACCAATTATTTGTGTTGGCATTATGACAATAAAGTTTGATGCATACTCATGCACAACACTAACACTGTCTTATGTTATTATTCTTGTGTTGTAGAACTAACAAAGTTTTCATTTTATATAATGTGGTAATTTTGTTACTTATTAAGAATTTCAAGGGATTGTATTAGCATCATGACTGCATGATCCATGTAGAGACTAGTACGCAAAGGCTGCAACACAATATATGTTAAATGAATCCGTCTTATCAAATTGGGCTGTCGAGTTTGTAATGCCTTTTTCCACTCGATGCCTTTGCGAGATTGGCTTCTCGACACTCGCTGCCATCAAGACCAAGTACCGCAACAGACCACAACAGAAGTGCTCAGACATCTGACTAAAGCTGTCTTTAATTGTTTCTGCCATCACCGAAATGTGTGAAGAAAACAAGCTCATCCATCTCACATACCAGTGTTTGTGTGTAATGTTTGTGTTTAGACAGTGCCGGATTAACAATGTGTTGGGCCTGGTACAACCTTTATATGGAGTCCTTACTGAGTAACCAGACATAACCCCCTCGGACAAAACCACTTCCGGACAAAAAAACCCTCTGGACAAAAATCCATCTGGACATAAACCCCTTCAGACAAAACCCCCTCCAGACAAACTCCCTCCGGACAAAACCCCCTCAATTCAGATATATATATATATATATATATATATATATATATATATATATATATATATATATATATATATATATATATAAAATATGTCATCTGTTTTAATAATGTATTTCTGGTGAACCAGGTAATTTGCGTGTTAACTCTATTCAATCTGTCATGTCATGTCATGATGCCAGTCAGTTAAACAGCAAAAAAATTGTGAATCGCAAGGAAAGTGTCACTCGTACATGTTACTGATTTGATTATAATAATAATAATAGAGCATTTTTAAAAGCGTTAATTCCCACTATATGGATCAATGCGCTGTACATGGTATAAAATACTATTCACATAGTATAAAATACTATTTAAATATAAACACACATGTGTAAACATTGAATAAATAAATAAAATTACTTTAGAAATAAATAAATAAAATAATTTAGAAAACCTTAAAATCTGGTGAGAATCCTAATGCAATGTATGTCACAAACAGTCCACCCATAGTGTCTACCATATGATACTGGTTGGCTTATCAGCTTCTTCTGGATCTGCACTCTGATTCCTTGTGTTTTTTCAGCGAATTAAGTAGCAAAGTCACTGCACAGTTTCTCAGTGCTTGATGATTGTGGTCGACTTGTGCTCCGTGGCTTTAGCTGGGTGTTGACCGCACGAAAGCATTTCCGCTGGTCAAGTGATGACAACACTGATTCATAGTGAGCCCGCTTAGCTCGAGTGATCATTGCGTTGACCACTGTTCTTTGCTGTACATAAATCTGTCGATGGATCTCGAGCTACGTTTTCCTCCACCTCTTCTCATTTGAACGTCTCAATGCTCTGGCATTGTGTATGTCATCATTATACAAGGGTTCCTTGCGTCGGGACGTTTTCATTCTTGTCGTAACAGGGGCATGCACGTCAACGGTTGATATGACCGCATGTTCGTACTGGTCAACCACGGCTCTCACATCCATATTAATATCCACAGAAGCGAGCTGTTCCAATAGATCAGCCTCAAATCGGTCATGATTTATTCCACGGATATCGCGCAGATGCCTCATAGTACGAGCAGGCACTGGGTTTGCAGAAGACAGAAGAAAAACAACACTCTAATGATCTGATATGCTGCTGGTGTATGCCATAATATATGATACGATTGAACTAGGTGAACGTGTTATCACCAAGTCCAACATGTGCCCCCGGATTTGTGTTGATTCTGTAACATGTTGTTGTAGATTATTTTCAGCTAAAATTTAATTCAATAACTTTACACCGTGTGCAAAACCCAGTTCACAGTGAAGATTGAAGTCACCGACAATAAGAATGTTTTGCTGTGCCATGGCTATCTCATTCACATATGTATAATTAGGGTGGGGGTCGGTCACAGGGGGTGACCTAGTGGCGGAGTGACCCCACCGATATCATGTGAATTGTATTGAAGACAGTAGTGATACAGATATTACTGGTAGTCGGTAGCTGATAGGCATGAGATACTAATTATGTATAAACACTTCTGGGGGCCGGCATGCTTGCTGAGATTATTTGATGTATCTTATTTTGATGATGTATGCTTGCCTGATTTCATGCTACTTAATTAATAAATCTAAATGTCATTCCTTGGCCTATTTCAATCTACACTGGACTTGTGTTGTTATTTTGCATAAAGAATGAAGTCACCGACAATAAGAATGTCTCGCTGTGCCATGGCTATCTCATTCACATATGTCGCGAACTCATCGAGGAACTGCTGTACATTTGTTGTCGGTGGACGATAAATAACGACAACACGCATAGGTCTCAATGTTTGTGTTGTTTTAACGCCCACATGTTCAAACGTCTCATATCGCTTAGTTGTCGTCTTTCGCAATTTATATTCTGATTTGTATAGTATTCCAACGCCACCTCTGCGCTTAGCTGAACGACATTCTCCTATACAGCTGTAACCTGGTGGAGTTAATTCGTTGACAACAGCAGTTTTATTCGGTTTACACCAGGTTTCTGTTAAAAACATAAAATCTCCACCATGGTCCGAAAAGTGTTCCTTCACCGTCACTGCTTTGTTACATATTGATCGTGAATTTAGTAGTACGCAGGTAACAGTTTGTCAGTTTGTCGACATGTGTCAACCAGGTTTGTTGGATTAACTCTCCCCTTGTTTATGTGTTCAATGTTCGTTCTTCATCGTCTTCCAGCTGTTATTACGGAAGAAATGGGGCGAAAATGGTTTATTCCTGCAGTAGTTCCCCGGTGCATTCTGGAAGTTGCACATATATGTAGTGATCGAAGAGTAAGGAGTGTTTTGAGTGGCACCGTTAAGTTCATCTTCATAATGTTGGCCCCTATGGCCCGTAGTTGACAGCCGGTAAAAGTCAACATGTTTACATGATAGAGTTAGAGATGCATCAAATTGGAAGTAGTCACGTGCATTGATGAACCCAGCTCGCATTGTCACTGAAGTTGTTAGCAGTGTTGAATAGGTCGCTTGGTACGCACATTGACGACATTCTGGTAGACGCACTTGACGAAAACTGGTTCAGCAGCTTATTCCTAGAAGGCGTGTAGCGACCGATCCGGTTGACTGCTCACCAAAACAATGTTCAATCGCCAATAATTAAGAATATGACGACTTTCAAATAAAATTTCATTCACTAGGACGTTCTTCAGTCATTCTCATCCAACCCTGTACTAAAATATTTACAAATACACTTCCACATCTGTGGATAATAATGGTTAAACGAAACACTATACGTAGTTATACATCTTATACACAGTGTGCATAACAATGTAGGTGTTCCCAGCTTCATATACTTGTGAAAAACACAATTTGTGTATGAAAGCGATGGCACCAGACTGGCCACCCGACTAAGCTGCCAGAAGTGTGCAACATACACATTGTGCAACAAATGCGAATTCCGACCTCAATTATACGAATTATTCTTGCGAAATGTGTTTTTATGTGAGCGCATTCAAGCATTATTTTGCTAACGCATTTAACAATTTTGCTAACAAAGGTTCAGTTGTGCACACCCCTGAACGCGCCTTGGCCATAGCATACGGCTACGCGACCACTCTACGCTTTAAAGCCCCTTTAAATTGTTTAAAACATAAACATTATTTGTTTTATTACAGAAAGCTATTGTTTCAAATTCAATACTAATAATAGATAGCAAGAAGTGCAGTATTTGATGATGTTGTAACTGTTACATATGCTTTAATCAGTATGCTTTTTCAATAGCCGTCAGTCGAGACAACGTTCGGACCGAGACAACTTCTACAGAACGAACACCATTAGCCGCCAATCAAGACGACGCTCGCAGCGAAAGGACATTCAAGAAGAAAGGCGGATACACTGTGCACATGCAGCCAAATTCAAAGAAGAAAGGCATGTAGTCATGATGTAGCACAAATAGTGTTTCTGTCTTATTAAATGCCATCTAACCGTTTATATTGTTTCCTGCATTGTGATTGCAATGTGTGCAATTTTTGCATCCCTGTTAATTATATTAAAGATTCTGGATTGTTGCGCCTCTGATCTCTGGTTCCTGGGATTTAGGCGCTATTGAAGTTTTATCATTATTGACTCCATCATCGGTAGCATCATCATTAAATGTATATGTACTATACGTGTCCTTTCATGTCTATACTGACTAATTACTATAATATATATATATATATATATATATATATATATATATATATATATAAATAAATATATATATATATATATATATATATATATATATATATATATATATATATATATATATATATATATATATATATATGCGTATGCTATGTGGTTGAAATATTATCTAAAATTTAACATAACCAATGTTTAATCATTGCAGGTGATAATTACAATCCGTTCGCTAAATCAGATGAATCGGCTTCAGGAATCGATGCAAAGAATGTCGCGAGTACCGGTAAATATGTAGATGTGAATACCAGTTCACGAAATGTAAATAGAGTTCACGACCCCCGACCATATTTAATCACTATCCGCTGAATTGTTGCTAATATCACCCAACCGTTTCACAAAACTATTCGGTTTAAAGATAAGTCGTATATAATGCCATCGGCGCAATATCATTGTTCCTATTATTGTTATTATTTAATGTGTTCGTGGCTACAATAGGACCCCTAAAATTGTGATTGCCACACAATTAACTTTTTTATCTTACCTGTTCTTTACGCATACAGTAAAACACATGCTTTTAAATCACATTGCGAAAAACCACATTGCGTTCCAGCGAGGCCTATTACCGGTGGTCAAACGAGACCACACATAGAATAAGAGAAGCCTTCGCCACGTGGATCACGCTTACAGAAGGAAAGAGACTGCCTAGTAAGTACAACAAAATAATTTATTGAATATTGTTTTGTTCATGATTACATCAAATGCAAGAAACTAATATTGCTGAATAAACCTCTGATTACCATTGCCAATTTACAGCGTGGTTCTATTGTATATATATATATATATATATATATATATATATATATATATATATATATATATATATATATATATATATATATATATATATATATATATATATATATATATATATATATATATATATATATATATATATATATATATATATATATATATATATATATATATATATATATATATATATATATATATATATATATATATATATATATATATTAGTGCCCTGCGCGGGCCTAGAATTTGATCCCAAGCCCGGCCCGCAATTAGCAGTTAGAGTCCAGGCCCGCAATAATTTTTCAAGCCCGGCCCGGCCCAGGCCCGCAAACTAGAATTTAGGCCCAGGCCCGGCCCAGGCCCGACCCAGACCGTGAATGTTTGGCCCAGGCCCGGCCCGGCCCGGCCCGGCCCGGCCCGGCCCGGCCCGCAAGTTTCAGGCCCAGGCCCGGCCCATACCCGCGGGCCAAAGATGGGTAAGCCCGCGGCCCGCAAACCCGCGGCCTGCTAAATTTAGAAAAGATAAATCTATAATCTTATAACAAAGACGAAAAACAAATAAACTGTAAAACAGACTTATTGTTTTATTAAATAAAAAAGTAAAAAAATAAAAATAAATATATATATATATATATATATATATATATATATATATATATATATATATATATATATATATATATATATATATATATATATATATATGTATGGGATGGGGCATAATATCCTTAGCTCTTAGTGGAGTACTACTGTTATGCTGAAGGTCCATAGTGTGCTGGATGAGTTCTAAAAATCCAGCACCACAAATATTCAAACGGACGAATATCCTGAAGAAAAATAAAGATTTAACAAGATTTAACAAGAGTTGCCATCCAAGCCAAAGGCCCAGATGGCAATTGGACAAGGAAGCCATTGGCTTATCGAGAGTCCAACAATGTTCATCTACTTATAACCCGCCCTCCTGAGATATGTGTCAACATTGTTTTTAAACATATTCACGCTGCTAGCAGTTACATAATCTGTAGATAATTTGTTCCATTCATTTATTGTCCTCTGTGAGAACGAGTGCTTCCTGATGTCCAATCTACATTGATCCTTTACTAATTTTACCTCATGTCCTCTAGTTCTGCTATCCTTCTTGAGTGAGAAAAACATATTTCTATCAATATTTTCATACCCATTCAATATCTTAAAAACTTCAATCTGATCTCCTCTTAACCTCCTTGTCTCTAGAGTTGTTAAACCACATTCTTTCAGGCGTTCTTCATAACTAAGGTCTCTCAGTTCTGGAATCATTTTAGTTGCTCTCCTTTGTATGCATTCAAGCGTATCTATATCCTTCTTACGATATTGTCTCCATGCTTGTATACAGTATTCTAAATGAGGTCTAACTATTGCTTTATAAAGAGGTATACTTAACTTTTTTCCCTTGTACGTTATGTTTCTTCTAATCAATCCAAGAATTTGATTACTCTTTGAAGCTGCAATACCACACTGCTCTGAAACTTTCATATCAGCGCTTACTGTAACTCCTAAGTCCTTTTCTTTTACAGTAGTACCCAGAACAGTATCTCCCATTTTGTAGTTTACATCCAAGTTCCCATGTCCTGTATGTAGGCATTTACATTTCCCGAAATTGAACAACATCTGCCATTTCTCAGACCATTTCACTAATCTGTCTAGATCGTTTTGTAAATGTTGTTTATCACCATCAGTATTAACATTTCTAAACAGTTTTGTGTCATCTGCAAATTTCAGTACGTTACTTGTTATACTGTCGTCCAAGTCATTGATATATATTAAGAATAATATAGGTCCTAATACTGATCCTTGAGGTACCCCACTCAAAACCGATTTCCAATTTGAAACTTCTCCATCCACTACAACGCGTTGTCTTCTGTCAGTCAGCCATTGTTCTATCCAGTCAGTTTTGCTATCCCCGATACCATGGGCTTTTAATTTAAGTAGTAATCTTTGATGTGGCACTTTGTCAAAAGCTTTCTGAAAATCTAAGTAGATAATATCTACTGGCGATCCCACGTCTATCCACTTAGTGATTTCTTCCAAAACATAACATATTTGTTAAGCATGACCTCGCTTTAAGGAATCCATGTTGAGATTAATTTAATAATTTATGCTTAACGAGGAAGTCCACCATATGGCCTTTAATTAACCTTTCTAATAATTTACAAATCACTGACGTTAAACTCACTGGCCTGTAATTTTCTGACTTATTTCTTGAACCCTTTTTAAATAATGGTATGATGTTTGCTTCTTTCCATTCAATCGGAACAACTCCCGCTTTTAATGACAAGTTGAATACTCTTGCAAGTGGTATACTGATTTGTTCTACTGTTTCCATTAGTAATTTTGGAGGAATCCCATCCACTCCCGGTGATTTATTATCCTTCATTGCCTTTATTTTCTTAGCTACCATTTCTGGAGTTACAAGTAACGGTCCTAAATAGTCAGATTTAGCCCCCTGAAATTTAGCATCAGCAACTGGTAAAGAACTAATATCTTCTTTGGTAAACACTGAACTGAAGTAACCATTTAGGTTTTCCGCCATTAAAAACCCCTGTGATATTATATTTCCAGCACTGTCTTCTTGAGGTCCAACCTTGTCTTGTACGTTTTGTTTACTCCTGACATATGCATAAAAACTCTTGCTGTAATTTGTTATGTTACATGCTAGTTTTTGCTCATAGCTTCTTTTAGATTGTCTGATTTCAGTTGTAGCTGCATTAAGTGCCTCTTTGTAATTTGCATAGTCTTCTTCCTTTCCGGTACGCATATAAACCCTCCACATAGTTTGTTTTAACACAATTTTTCTAATAGCCTCTTTTGACAAGTTTTTCTTTCTACACCGTTTTCCTTGTTTTTGGAAGGGAACAAATTTATCGATGATACTCTCAATTTCATATTTTAAAATATTCCAACATTCAATTGCGGTCTTATTCATCAGCATGTTATTCCAATCTAGCTTTGCTAAGTATTTTCTCATATATTTGTAGTTACCTTTGTGGAAGTTTCTCTTGTACGTTTTCTTATTTTTACTTTCAAATTTTACATTGATGTCAAAATGTATTTGATTATGGTCACTGTTACCCAATGGTTCAAGTATTTTTGCATTGTCCACTAATTCTTTTTGTGATGACAAAACTATATCTAATACATTTTCTCCCCTGGTTGGTTCTAGCACGTGCTGAGTAAGAAAGCTATCCTGGATTAAAAATAGACATTGTTGGTCCTCACTCCCTGTGCTCTCTAGAGAATTCCATTGTATGTGCCCATGGTTAAAATCTCCCATTATGATACATTCCCCTTTACTAACTTCCTTTATAGCGTTTTTTATTTTTGTGTTGTCCTCTTCGTTTATGTTTGGACTTCGGTAAACTAATCCAATAGTTAATTTTGAATTTCCTGAAACAATTTTGCACCAAACAGCTTCATCGCAATCTGCTTCCCTTTCTAGTTTTATTTCATAAGCCTGAATAGATTCTTTAACATATAAAATAACTAACCCTCCCCTTCTTCCTATTCAATCTTTCCTAAACGTTACGTATCCTGTCAGTCCTAATTCTGTTATGTCTATGTTGGCCCATGATTCAGTTACACCAATTATGTGAGGGTCAGAAAGAAAAACTTCTTAGTGTCATTACTATTAAATATGATAACATTTGTTATATTTGGCTTTAATGTATTGGCTTATGGTTAGGGTAGGAGATTTGTTTATCTAACCCTGACTTAACCCTTATTCAAGCCATAACCCCAATTTATATTGTTAATTGAATTAGCTCAACTAAGTTAACATAATTTAATATGATATTTCAATTAAATGTCACCCACTGGCACTGACACCCAGTGGCATTTCCAGCAGGCCTGCAGTCACTAGCCTGAGACAGACATGTTCAGAAATGTGTGAATTAGTACAAGTGTGAATGAATTAGGACTGGGGAGAAATACCAATTACCAACTGGGTTGGGTACTGGGTAGTGGGCTAGTGGCTTAGTGGGCACTTGGCAGTGGGCAGGTCATTCAGGTGGGCAATGTTTGGAGGGAAGACCTAGACAATAGAATGTCCACTGGTAGGGTCAAAGGGTGATAAGTTGATGGTTAATCATGGCTTGATTGCCTCTGCCTCTGCAAATATTTCTAAAGTAAACATTTGGGGCTCGCTACTTCCAACCAAATGAACTTATGGGGCCATTAGATTCCTTGAAAGGTCTCAATTTGCAACTATATAATACTAAAGAAATAATTTTAAGCATTCAGTAACCGGAATTACAATTTATAATCAGTTTTTGATTAAAAAATAAAGTAATAATCGGTGTTTTGTATGAACATTTTTATTATGTCCAGGCCCAGCCCAGGCCCGGCCCGGCCCGCTCACACTAGGCCCAGGCCCGACCCAAGCCCGATGTGTTTAAATTGTTTTCAGTCCAGGCCCAGCCCGGGCCACCAATATGTAGGCCCAGGCCCGGCCCGGCCAGTCCCGGCCCGGCCCGGCCCGGCCCGGCCCGCGAAATTATATAGAGGCCCGGCCCGGGCCGGGCTTCGACCCATATATATATATATATATATATATATATATATATATATATATATATATATATATATATATAAGCCAACTCACTGCAGTGGAGCAGTCGTGGACCACTGGCCGGAATTTCATTGCACGGCAGAAACAGTTGCATCCACTGCATGACACATAGGGTAGTACTGTTTATAGTGTGAACATAGCATGTTACAAGTTGTCTAACATAAGTAAATAAGTAAGTAAGTAAGTTTATTTCCTCCTCACCACCATCATGCACAATATAAGGAAAACAAAAGCAGTAAAGATGAGGTGGCTACCAGAGAAGTGTAGACTTATCGGGCTAGTAGCCAGTGACGATGGCATCAGGAACCAATTAACTTGAAGATTTGTCATTATCGTTTGTTCTTAATGGGTCACGGCCACTAGATTGATTAATCATTTGGGTGAGGGTCGTCGCAGCAGTGGTTTTATAGGGATCATGCCCTAGTTAGACTTCCTGACGAATGTAGGGCACAGTAATTTGAGATATGTGTTATTTTCAAAAAATCATATCATCTGACATAACTGCATTTGAATCAGGCACAATGGCAAGTTTGCTAGTAGAACATGTTGGCAATGTAACTGTGGATTTTTAGATGATTTCAATAGGCGGAAGGATTGTTGGCAATTTTTTCGCAACAAGGCACGTGTGCGTAGTAATTCACGCAGAAATTGGTAAAAAATTTACAGGTATTGCACGTTCAGGCATTTTAAATGAGTTAGAAGTACGAGACTTTGACTAATCTCGATCAGCATGTCAATGAGATGATGGCAACGGCAGGTAAGACGTTTCAGAATTTTTGATGGTCCAGTTTTCTTATAATCGTGCAAAACGTTAACATGGTCGCCAATGGGAAACGTAACAGGAGGCTGAACCCAAATAGGCACCATGGCAACGGAAATGCGGTAGCCATCTAACAGTCATGGAGGAGGGGTTTTTATCAAAAATATACTGATTAAATGCATGAAAACGTGTGTCTGTCACCAAACAATGGGTGTGTACTGTGGACAGGCTGCACAAAAGGAAGAATTGTTAAATGTGGAGCTATTAATTGCCAACTCAGATGTGGCTACAGTCATGCAGTGACAGTGTATAGGTTCAGTTACATGGTCCAACATTGTCTGTGTCAGGTTAGTTAATATTATATTATTATATATATTTTATTGATTCCATCTAGCAAACAAGAGCATTACTTGTTAAGCAATGCTATTATTTAAACTTCGTAGCCGTCTCTTTTAGGAGGTATCCTATAACTTATCTACTATATATAAAAAAATGTCAAACAAATGTACATTTTAATGTTGCACTATAACGTTTGATGTGCATCAGCTGATATGTTACGCTATTTGATGGCTAATAAGATATTTAGTTATCAATAAATACAATTTTTTTAATTTTTCAACTATTAAAATTGCCAGTAAGAATTTGTGGTAAGCTGAAAGCTTAATATAAGCACATTTTTAGATTGGGAAATCAACGATAATTTTCATAAATGTATAGTCACCACGTCTCAGTACTCATGTCCTGTTGCGTGCAGTTCTTTGTAAGTGTACGGACACAAGGAGATGAAGGTATGGAAGCCTAACCGTAGCTAAACCCAACTCTAGCTAACCCCATCCCTAGCTAACCCCATATCTAGCTAACCCTTTCCCTAGCTAACCCTAACCACGAAGTGGTTTACAGAAGATATAACCATTCCCAAAGGCATAGGTTCATGGGGAAAAGTGAACAGTTTGCTTGCAATCACAAATAGCATGGTACTGACCGGTTGCCAAAATGGAAATTTGGTCAAAATTAGGGGGTATGGCACCAGTTTGTGAGGGAGCAGGTAGCTATTTTGCACTAGAACAGTCATTGGTGATATTCGTTGTGTGGCTCAGTGCATTGGTGATATTGTGTAAAAATATTTTAAAGAATAGTTGTATTTTGGTTGTGTCACAGCCACTGGAAGTCTGACACGATGGAAATCACTCCAAATCCTGTTAAATGGCGCAACTTTGTCCTTTTCGGACAAAGTTGCGCCATATTTGTTTAAAATCAAGCAATTATATAAATATTAATTTGAAAATAAGTAGGTGGCATATCTAAAGAGACAGTAAGTAGGTTTCATTTGTTCGCAATGCTCTAGACATCTAGTGTACATGGTTAATGATTTATCAAGTGTCAACATTTACCTATATTTAAATTATGTGACTGGTTTTCAGCTAATATTATGGGCAGGGCATTGTTTTGATTTGGCTGTGAAACAAATAATAATGACGTGACAAGCAGGAGTGTTCCATATTGGGTTTACATATACATTGTGCCGCAACTTGATATAAAATTGGACCCTTTTCCAAAAAAAGCTTCCCTATAAGTGTGGGCAGTTGGGTTATTTTTACTGGAGTGAGCATCGTGCATTGGTGTTAAACGCTCCAAGACTAAGAAAATTTGGAAGCTTGATGGATTGTGGGACAACGAATATGGTCATTTCCTGTGTGGCTTACAGCTGTACGAATCGACAGAAGACAGGATCTAATTTTTTTGCAAAGGTAAGAATCCTCACTTGTACGATAATAGTTTAGTTGACTATCAGCACGAACATGCATTAATCCACGGATAGATTGTGCATGTAATAAGGTATTGGGTAACTGTAGCCAGGACCAGATTGGTGCCCTTTCTCCCTTTGAAGTTATTGATTAATTGCTCTAAGAGAGGGTTGATCTTTACTATTCCCTAGTACAGACCCTAGACACCTGTGCGTTAAGCAGAGCCCAAGATTTGTTTGTAAACAACAGTGCAATGACAGCTATATATATATATATATATATATATATATATATATATATATATATATATATATATATATATATATATATATATATATATATGTATATCCAGTGGGTTCTTCCCGTGCAGCAGCATGAATGTCACTGGCCCATGCTAGCATCACCATGTCATGTGTCAACTGATAAGGGTTCGGCGGTCTTGTTATACTAACGGGTGTTCTATTTATATCTATGCTAGTGGGTCGATTACTTTTCAACATAGGCAATTCAGATATAAACAATGTTTGCTGCACAAGATTTACACTTCAAACCAAGCTACAGTAACCGCGGTGTGTACAATATATTCACAAATCCACCTATGCGGCTTCAGCTGAAATAATTTTGACACCTATTTGTGACGGCAACATCATCAACTTGACTGTACCATCAACAACGTATGCGTAGGCTTAGCACACAGCGATGTCGGGGTCAATCTCTACAGGGTATACGGCCCCGTATTACTTCAACCAGACGCTTACCCCAGGTTAAAATGCTTACGAAAATAATATTAATATTTCATCTTACCGTCGAGCTAATAATAATGATGGAAGTGTACATTTCCAGCTGTGCCTGTGCCGCGCGTCAGAAGCAGGTCTTTAAACAGGGCTTGCTGGCTTCATGATCAACCCGTCTTTTACTGGTCACATCAGGGTTTATTTTAAACGTGAGAAGATTCACGCTTAACTGAACACTAATCACCTCCAGGTGTGCCGTGCGT
Organism: Lamellibrachia columna; assembly: GCA_963662155.1. Lineage (NCBI taxonomy): Eukaryota > Metazoa > Annelida > Polychaeta > Sabellida > Siboglinidae > Lamellibrachia > Lamellibrachia columna. The sequence continues at coordinate 8,125,207 of OY759265.1, forward strand.
CAGAAGCAGGTCGTTATCCCATTAGACCTCAAGTCGGGCAAACCCACCCGAAACTGTTAGCGTTATGGTTCCATCTATTCCAGAGGCGCTCTCTGGAGGATACTTTTGAAACACATTCAGCATGCAGCATTAACATATTGACAATGCATTGTGGGTATTTCTAGTGAAGGTTGCTATTCAACTTATCGGAGTTTCACGCGTTTTTTCGAGCTGCCCCAGTTTTTGAGTTTGCAAAATGGTGTCTGCTGGTCCTAGTCGTTTGACTGCAGAAGAAGTTTGTCAACGGAAGATGTAAAATTACAAAAGGCGATAAGGGAGGTGAGCAAGGGGGAATGTGTTATAATGGGCATTTTAACCATGGCCATATACAGTGGGAATCATTAGAGTGTGCTGGAGGTATTCTAACACAGGATTGTTTCCTTACTCAACATGTCTTGGAACCAACCAGAGGTGGGAATGTGTTAGATTTAATTTTGTCTTCTCAAAATGAATTAGTTGACAATGTTAAAGTACACGAACCTTTGGGTTCAAGTGGCCATAACCAAATCCATTTTAATATAAAAGTAAAAACAGGGAATACATATAAAAAAACAATGGAGGAGGAACTTCAACAAGGCAAATATAAAGTGATGAGAACATATCTAGCAAATATAGATTGGAATAATTTGCTGAAGAACAAAACAGCAACAGAATGCTGGACTTGTTTAAAATATTATTGATAAATGTTTTGCTCCATAGTAGTAACAAATGTTAGCATGAACACAGTTCTAAAGATTGACATATTTTTTGTGCAGCCAACCTTTTTTCAGGCAGAGTTACATGTAGTACCAACATGGGGCTACACCATGCTGGTAATGTTATGTATTTTATGTGTTACTAAAATAAATCAACATGTTTGCAGCAATGGTGTGACTCGGAATCCAATGACGCTGATTCCGATGACACAGAGACTGAGGACACTGCTGTACGTGGTATTGCTCATGGCGTTGGAAGTGCTAGTGCGTTCGACGTGCTGGTGGCATTGGACGTGCACGTGGCATTGGACGTGCTGGTGGCTACCATCGTCGTGCTGGAAGACGTGGCCACACCAACACAGCTACTCTACTGTTGGAGCCTGGCTGGCAGATAACTGCTGATGTTCAGTCACCTGTGGTGCGGCCATTATCCCAAGAGGCAGGACCGAGAAACCCACTGCCACACTCTGCCGGCCCTCTGGAATTTTTCAACCAGATGTTTGGGGTGGACTTTTTTGTGAACTTGGCTGCTGCAATAAATGCAAATGCAGCTGCGAAACGTCCACCACTGCAACCCACTGTGGATGTGTGTGCGACATCCGATCCCCACTGGCATCCAACGTCAGCTGCCGAGGTGCAGGCATTTGTTGGAATCAACTTTGCAATGGGGATGGCTGACCTGCCGGAATATAAGGACTACTGGTCGGAGGACGCTATGAACAACTTTGCCAGTACTTTCACTGCTCGCTGGCAGCTGAGGAAGAGGCGACGGACAAGCTAGCGAAGGTCCGTCCGCTCATCAATGTGTGTGAAACTAACTTCGCCAACTGCTTCGCGCCAGGTCGTGACCTCTCCGTCGATGAGGCAATGCTTATATTTGACGGGAGGCTGGCACGGAAGCAATATATGCCGAAGAAGCCCATCAAGTGGGTGTGGAAGGTGTGGTGCCTGTGCGACTCGCACACCGGCTACTGTCTCGCCTTCTCTGTCCACACGGGGACATCCACTGATGCAGCAGCCAACCTGGACCTGGGTTACCGCGTAGTGATGAGGCTGATGCGCCACCACCTGTTCAGCTACCACCATCTCTATGCGGACAACTTCTTCATGTCTGTTCACTTGGCCGTGGACCTGCTGCATGCGGACACTTACCTGTGTGGGACGACGCATGCGACGAGGCGGGAGTTTCCGAAGACGCTGACAGGTGTGCGCCTCCGGCAGGGCGAGTCGGTCAAGTGGACAAGTGATGACGGCGTCAAGCTGTGCAAGTGGCATGATAAGCGTGACGTCCATATGATCGCGACAGGGAACTCCGGGGACGACATTGTACTGCCAACGCGACGCAACCGACAAGTTGTCAACTTGTCGGTGCCGGTGCTGCCTCCCATATGACTATAACAGTCATACGGGAGGCGTGGATCGGCTCGACCAGATGCGAGCCTACTACGGTGTTGGGCGCGCTGGCCGGCGTTGGTGAAAGTATATCTTCTGGGGACTCCTCAACGTCGGTCTCATCAACGCCTACGTCCTGTGGACTATCGCCCATCGACCTCTCCCTGCTTCTACACGACAGTACGGACTGAAGAGCTTCAAGCTCCACCTCATCCACAACATGTGCGACGAGCACGTGTACCGGGAACAGCGTGCGACGATCACGTGTACCGGGCACAGCGTGTGCAACCAGCCATCGACAACGTTGTGGTCGACCTTGTTGTGGCGGACAATGTCATTGAAGGCCACCCACCTGTGAAGTTTGCTGGACGTAAGCGTGCATGCTATGTATGGGGAACCATAAGGTAAAGTTGGGGATCACTGAATTGATGCAGAAGAAAACAGATAATGGCAGTGGGGAACCATAAAGTAAGGTTGGGGATCACTGAATTGGTGCAGAAGAAAGCGGAGAATGGCAATGGGGAACCATAAGGTAAGGTTGGGGATCACTGAATTGGTGCAGAAGAAAGCAGAGAATAGCAATGGGGAACCATAAGGTAAGGTTGGAGATCACTGAATTGGTGCAGAAGAAAGCAGAGAATAGCAATGGGGAACCATAAGGTAAGGTTGGAGATCACTGAATTGGTGCAGAAGAAAGCAGAGAATGGCAGTGGGGAATGTGTTATAATGGGTGATTTTAACCATGGCCATATACAGTGGGAATCATTAGAGTGTGCTGGAGGTGACGATGATGCTGCATGGCCACTTGCATGAGTATTAAATACATCTTCACACCAGCAGACTACTGGCATCTGAATACAACATCTCACATTCTACATTGCAACTATATTATCCAGACTTAATATCGTGCAGACAGAACATGAAGCACACCAACTTCTCATGAGTAGACACCTGGCATATGAATACAACATCTCACATTCTACACTGGAACTATATACCAACACAAAGACGTAATATGAATAAACATAAACTATCGTTGATTAGAGAAAGTTGTCTATACTGGCCCTACATTGTTGATGGTGTCTACGACGCCGTACCAGTCAACCACGCCTCCATAGTCATGCAGCATGCACCAGATGAACGGCTGGCCAAAGTACGACTCAAGGGTAGTGTAGGTTGGTTTCACATCAGACGATAAATCCAGCACAATCATGCGACCCTGTAAGCACAAACCCAAGCGGTAACCTGAATAATTGCTGTGGGTCGAGATTTTGTCAAAGCCCAAGAACGATGATCAACTGGTAGAATAATTATTTTATAATTATTTTAAATGACATCCTGAGATTACTAAAAAAATTACTATGTATATTTAATTGATTTGTTATTGTAAACTTTATATAATTTGTCACAGCCAGTCACAGCCCAAGAAACGTTGGTCAACTGGTAGAGGGTAATTATTTTACAATGCATGACATGAAAAAAAGCTAATTACACCTCTGAATAAAGCAATAGTTAGACCTTATTTAGAATAATGTATACAAGCTTGTAGACCATATCGTAAGAAGGATATAGATACGCTTGAAAGAATACAGATTCTAGAACTGAGAGACCTTAGTTATGAAGAACGACTGAAAGAATGTAGTTTAACAACTCTAGAGACAAGGCGTTTAACAGGAGATCAAATTGCATAGCTGCCAACCAAATATTTGGTGGGGGTGGGTTCAGGAGGATGGCTTGTGCCTCCCTCCTAAAAAGCGGGGATCAGGGGGCACAGCCCCATAAGCTGAAAAAAAGCCATTTACAACACTCAAGATTGAATTTCCTGATACCTATTACTAACTCAAAGAGTGCATACAATTCAAATGAACATTCAATAAAAGTATTTTGACAGACTAAAACAGTAAAAGGATACTTCCTCAGCAAATTCACAACAGTGTTTTTCCAGGCAGGTCTGCAAGTACAAGTACTACAGTACCAGTTCATGTCAATTATCTTAAGAAATACAGAACAGGTCGACTTTGTGCAAGTACTGAAACTACTAAGAATGTCCAGGCTCTCAATGTCATCATTCTTTAGCTCTTTAAAGATGTTCATTCTACAAACATACATACACACATGTACATGCTTTCACTTTTTAGCATTCAACAACCCATTATAGCTGGGCACTCGAGCTACCTTGCGCCGGTGTCACGCAAACGAGTGACCATGCAACTGCCCCTCTGCAGAGGAAGGGATTTTTTCCTCGAGATACCGTCGCGGGCATCCAGTAGCCGACATTGATGCCGACAGGAAACTGCTGACCGCATCCTCGTATATGCACGGGAGTCGCCCCGGTGGTCGAAAGAGTGATTTTTGTTAAATCTTATACTAGAAACACAGCCGGAGTGCGATTCTTCGAGTAAAGTGCATCGCCAGTCGTTACGAGTTGGACTTTTTTTTTGCCCACATCGGAACGTCGAATGAAACGCCCGTATGATGTTTCCGTCGCGCACAAGCATTGGGGACGTGATTTAGGCCAATGTGAAAAGTTGCTGATACGTTGACATCATGCCTATGCATACAGGTCGCCTGCTCATGCTATATATGTGGGGAGTAGTTGGTACAAAAGTCATAACTTCTGTTCTCTCCCGTGTTCCCACGTGGCGACTGTTGCCGATTCATGGCTGGGGCTGCGAACTCTTGTTTGGCAGTCAAACTCGGCGAAATGTGTATCTTTTTGAGGAATAGTCTTGAGGAGCAGGTCGGATGTGCAAATCGTGATACTGATCCGGACGGAGAACTTGAGTGGCGCTTGGCATAGCATTCAGCTTTTCAACCGCGTACGTATGGTGGCGACAACTGAAGCATTCTAACACTAGAATAAAAATTATGCTTGTCTCAGTCTCACAGTGGTGCGAGTCGGGCCCATGCGCCCGACCAGATCGATGACGGAGAAAAAACTACAGAATAAAAATTATTGAGCAGAATTTTTCAGAAAACGGAAAAAGATCAGTACATACAGATTTCCGTACTCAGGCTTAGAAAACAGAAAAGATATGGGAAAAATGGATATGGGAATATTTTTTCTCACTCAAGATTTAATTTGTGATGATCTGTCGGACGAAAATTATATAAAATCCAAAGATAGGAGTTAGGATTATGCACAGCCTATCTATAAGGTGTAGTGCAGGCCTCATGTTTGTTAGTTCCGGCACTGACTGTTGTAATACACTGTACTAGATTTAGAAAATGTATGTACAATCTAATGTGCAGGATATATGTGCCTATGAAACACTTCTGTGTTGCGCATGAAGTGGACAAGTGCAATTTATACACTCTTGTAAACTTGCTTACATTTTTTTTTTAATAATAGACATAATGCATATTGCATGTACGTTTTGTCTGAAATGAAGAAAGATTGATAATAAATTTGCGTTATTTGCTAATTATAATAAAATTGTAATGCTATATACCTCTTTAAGTGTCTTAATTCAAAAAGCACATTGATTGAGTTGACCCTTAAACATGGGTTGTTGGTAGTTACCATGACAGTGACCCACCAGCAGTAGTTACCATGACAATGGCTCAATAGGAGACACAAACATCAGCTGCGACGGCCATTTTAATACTGTATTGGCAAGCCATTCTAAATGCAATGCGTCACCACATCGGAAAAACGTCTGTTCCCCAATTCACAATAACAGTTTTCTATTGGCCGCCCCCTCTCTGCATCTTTCATCCTCCCCCGATCTTCTCATATCCCTCCTCACGCAGTCCTCCCATTTCAGCTGTAGCCTTCCCCTTGTCCTGCATCCTTGATGTTTTTCCGCCTCTGCACTCCACTAGTTTGTCTGCATCCATCCTTACCAAGGAGCCTGCTCATCTCATCCGGCTTCTCACCAATCTTCCTGTTAGGCTGCATTGCATCACAATCTCTTTCCTCAGGTTGTTCGTCCTTCTTCTGTCCACTTTGTTTGTTCTTGTTATATGATGAACCCAATTGTTCTCACAAACTTGCAGCTTCTGTTGATCTGTCAACGTCACGGTCTTCAGACTATACAGGCATGCTGGTGTAACAAACGCTCTCACTACTTTCCATTTCAGCTTTTTCTAAATTTTTCTGTCCAACATGACTCCCTCTACCTTTCTCCAAGCATTCGCTCCCGCTCATATCTGACGTTGCACTTCTACCTCTGAATGCCCATCCTCCATAACCATTCCTCCAAGGTACACAAAGCCATCAACTTGCTTGACCTCCTTACCATCTAACCTGATGCTCAACTCCTCTCTCTGGTGTCCAACCCACATAACTTCTGTCTTTTCCAGGCTCATTTTCAGTACGTGCTTCTTGAACACCCCCTTCCATCCCTCCTACACTTCCTGTAGTTCTTATTTTGTCTCTGCTATTATGGCCAGATCATCTGCATACATCATCTTCCTGAGAACATCGTTCGTGCTGATTTTCCTGATGATTAGTTCCATCACTATGATAAACAGTAATGGGCCAAGGGCACTTCCTTGCCTCAAACCGATACTAACTAGAAACTCTTCCGACAACCCAGATCCAACCACAACTCTTTCTTTTGTTCTCTCATACATTGCTTCCACCATCCTGGCTTCTGCTTCTGGCACTCCCATCCATCTCACTGTTGCCGTCACCATCTCTCTTGGGGCTGTGTCATAGGCTTTCTCCAGGTTCACAAATCCCACTGCCATTCTCCCTGCATCTCTAACCTCTTCTCTACCAGCTGTCTTAATGCAAACATCCTATCAGTCGTCCCTCTGCCCTTTCTGAAACCCTGTTGATCTTCAAACAATTCTTGCTCTACTCTCTTTCGGATCCTCCAAGATCCTCTCTATAGCAGCTTCATGATGTGACTTAGAAGTGTCAATATTTACCTGGGTTTTGCAAATCTCCTTTCCTCTTCAATATTGGGACAATTAGGCCTATATGCCACTCCTCTGGTACTTTACCTTGCCTCATACATGTATTCAATAGCCACTTTATCCAGCTGATTCCATTCTCCCCCGCTGCCAATGCCATCTCCACACGCTTCTCATCGATACCAGGTGCTCTTCCCTTCTTCATCCCTTTCATCCCGGTTTCCATCTCTGTATCCTTAATATCAGTTAACTCCACTTTCCCCTGTACATATGATGGTAATTCCAGATCGCTGTTATTTCCTTCCTGGTTCAGTAGCTCCTTGAAGTAGCTTTCCCAGACCTTCAGCACTGCCTCCTATTCTGTCACTAACTTCCTATTTCTATACTTGATCACCATCACTTCACGTCTTTACTACTCTCATCCCTGTCTCGGGCCTTTTGTATATCATCTTCTTTCCACCATCCTCAGTTAGCTTGCTATATATGTTTGCTTCAATATCTATCCTCGCCTTATCAACAGCTCTCTTTGCCGCTTATGTGTGTATCATCCTTGGATCCAGTTGATTTCATCTCTCCTTGGTCTTTTTTATTTCTTTCCAGGCTTCTTTGTTTTCGCGTACTGCCTCTGCAACTTCGCTTGTCCACCATCTTTGATTACTACTCCTTGACACTCCACCCTTTCCCGATGTTCTACATAGCTCCTCTGCAGCTCACACAAATGCTTCTTTGTACTTTTTTCCATTCTTCCTCCAAACCACCAATTTTTTCACTGAGGTCTTCATACTTAACCGTCACCTGCTCCTTGTATTCACCAGCGACTTCGTCTTTGCACCTCCAAAGTGCAAAGACGAAGTCGCGGTCAACGGTCTTAGTTTGTTTTTTCTTCTGCGTACGCACAACAAACACCACTGGCTTGTGCTGTGTCGTGACATGCTCTCCAGCCACAGCTTTACAATCCTTAACCTTCCATAGCTGCTGCTTCCGGACTATCACCAGATCTAATTCTGTCTTGTGCTATCCATTCCTGTATGTGTTCTTGTGGCTCTCTCGCTTCTGGAAGAATGTGTGGTGTCATCTGGAGTGCTGGAGTAACAGACGGCGGCGGGCGGCAGTCGGCAACCCGAAGGATGTGTTCTCTGCACATTGCCGGGCATGTAAGTGTGTGTTCGACGTTAAGACGTTGGGGGAATCGGCACTTCGGAGTCATAGTCATCAACAGCATGAACTAGATCAGCGTCAATAATAGTTATGCCACAAAGGCTAACGATGTTTGGATAAAACACAAATCTATATAAATCTGAATCATATGTACTATCATAGTGAACATGTGAAATATCAGAATTACACTTACACTGCGTGCCATTCTCGCTGGCACCATGGTGATGGTCGAAGAAGACGAAGTTGTCGCGGCAGGTTCATTGGCGAATTCAACCCTCGATGCCTTCGCATCGCGCGATAACTGCAACGATGCAAACTTTCGCGGCCTCCCAGTACCGTAACCGCCCACTCGCTTTCGACCAAACGGCATAATGTCGTTTTCCAAAGCGATATAAATGAACGAAACTCATGGGACAAAAAAGTAGATCGAATCGAACGTAGCTGGTATTTCAAGCTGACGTCAGAGGATGGAAATTAGTATTACAACCAATTAGAGCGCTTGATTTGAGGGAATCCGACATCACGTGGTGATGTCCGGCGAATCGTCGTGGCATTCCCAATTCCTTTGTCACCGAGATGGTTCAAAGGCGGTCATTTATAGTCGGAATTACTCGGAAAATGGGGGTTGGAATGGCAGCGTTTTCCGGCATGCAATGGCTCGCGGAAAATAACCTAATGTTCCATTAGTCTCGGTTCATTTGACAAAAACAAAGACTTAGCAATGATAGGCATCATACAAAAGACACGTTTAATGACAGAAACGTGTTTATTTCGACAGTGCAACTTACATAAATGGCAAGTTGAATAATATGTATACTAGGTATATTACAAAAAAATTCAAAATTGTTTTATAATCATTTAAACACTTATGTCTGATAAAGTATGTTATGCGGTTTTATTATCCTTTTTGAATTTTTCTTTATTATTTGCGAAGTTAGTCCACTTTTTGGCTTCCAGAAAAGGGTCTATTTTGTCTTAAGGAATTGAGTCCACTTCTTGTGACCGGTCTTTTTGTTGGGTGCACTGCCACTGAATGCAGGGGAACATGGCGTAATGTGTACTAAAGAAGATACTGAGGAGGAATAAAAAGTTAGAGGACCCTAAAAATGTTGCCCTAATAATGTGTGACCTTGACATGACCTTAACATGACATACTTGTTTGACCTTGACCTATGATGACCTATATATGTTGAAAAAATGCCAAATTAAGTAATTATGTATGACATGTGGTATCAGGGAGGGGTGTAAGGGAGAATGTATGTACACATTGACCTTAATACCCATTAATGACCTAGTTTATTACAACTTGACCTCTGACCTATTTACATGTCTTGATGGCCTATTTAGTTTTTAATTAAGTCTGTATTGGAATGCTATCAAGTCAATAAAGGCCGTAATTGTTAACCATAATATTGACCAGATTATTTGACTCCATTGACCTTTGACCGATTTATGTCGATAAATTACCTGTTTCAGTCATAAGTAATTGTGCATGACAGTGTTGTTTTTTAAATTTACTGAGGCATGTTAAGAAGAAATGGTGTACATAATTGACTTTACTACAGTATGATATTTTGATGACATAATTTATTGTAATGTGACACTTGCACAATAACAGGTATTAATGACCTAACTATTTATAAATAAGTGACACAAGAAGCTGGCAAATTCATAGAATTTGTATTGTTTACTGTATAATTATAAAGAACAATATATTCTTGCATGGTGAAATTTTTTTGGAAAACATCCACACTCTTCTTCCATAAGATAAACGCAATGTATTAATTTTTGAAAGCTTTGATATTTTCTTCATGCATAATGCAACAATATTTATAGTTAACTGTGTCAAAACTGGTTCACAAACTGGGTCGGCATATAAATTTCACTGTTTCGTGAAATGATGTCCTGCACTTCAACATGAAATAATGTTTACATACTTTTTACAGTAGCTGCTAAGGAGACATGGAAAAAGGACAAAACACAAAGCAATGCAGCAGTACAAAAAATAGTTGGCTGTTACGTTTCCCATTGGCGACAATGTTAACAACGTTTTGCACGATTATAAGAAAACGGAACCATCAAAAATTCTTAAACTTCTTACCTGCCGTTGCCATCATCCCATTGACATGCTGATCGAGTTTAATCAAAGTATTTTACTTGTAACTCATTTAAAATGCCTGAACGTGCCATACCCGTAAATGTTTACCAATCTCTGCATGAATTACTACGCACTACGCACATGAATTACTAAAAATTGCCAAAAATCTTTCCACCTATTGAAATCATCTAAAAATCCAGTTACATTGCCAACGACAGTAGTAATATATTAACGGGAGACTCGGGTCGGATTTGACGGATTTTTGACAATAAAATGAATGTCGAGTTGTTGCTATTTCCGTGTATAATTGTTCGTGGTTGTGTTGACATTCAGGCCCAGGGGCCATCCAGGCACACCAGAAGCAGAGTTTAGACTATAGTTTATTATATTACTACAATTTGCCTTGGTAATTATCGTATACGTAGCCTATATACACACACGCGCGCGGGTGTGTGCGTATAATATGGCAATGCCAATAAAGTAAATTGCATTCAATGCCATACCCCTGCATACGTAGTAGGGGGGGGGGCTTTTGTTGTTGAATATGTCTTGGATACTTTTTTGTTTATGAAATACATTTATATTGTGTATTTTTTCCAGACACCAAGGCGGTCATCAACAATAACAGCTGATCCGTCTCGGAGACTGTCTGCCTCTGAACGGAAGTTTGGTTATGCAGATCTTCTGGAGGAGATAGGTGTCCCGCGATTCCTGGTTGAGCATGAAACATACTGTGTTCATGTTTGGATAATGTTTAATGTTTTGCAAATAGACCGTAGTACCAAGAGTCCACCACAGGACACCAAGGAAAGGCCATCCTGCTTAGTGACGGTTGTTGTTTTTTAATTGTTTTACTGTGATTTGTGATAAACACTGGTTTTGAACTCCTTACTAAACTTTGTAAATCTTGATCTTTCTTTGTTTCCTGGACATCTTTCTTAAAATAATGTTTATATGTTCATAAATCATTACAGTTGCCTAATTTAAGAACTAATAAGACAGCAAGGCTTATACAAACACACACACACACACACACACACACACACACACACACACACACACACACACACACACACACACACACACAATGTGTGTGTGTGTGTGTGTGTGTGTGTGTGTGTGTGCGTGCGTGCGTGCGTGCGTGCGTGCGTGCGTATGTGCGTGCGTGCGTACGTGCGTACGTACGTGCGTGCGTGTGCGCGGATACACCAAGCGGAAAATATTTTGACGGCGGAAAATGTTTAGCACGACACCGGCTTTCGCATGTTGGCGCCACTGTCGAGGAGCGGGAACTGACTGTCCAGCAAACGGCAACAACTGAACAAACGAAACTAGATCATCTCGGCGAGTTCACGAAGGCGAGCGAGGGACGGATGAACGAGACGAGCCGACGCGTTATTTCCACGAAAAAAACCACTTTTCGGTGACAGTTGACAATTTCTTCACGTAAGCATACCGGGGTAACTGAGAACGTGATTGTTACTACTAAAATACCGCAACTGTAATAAAAAAAAACGACGAATAATTGTGCAATGTGATGCAATAATGTGATCGAACTAATTTCCCCTAACATTCTATGTTCAGCTGGAACAATGTACCCAGAGCGACTGATTGGTGCACCGCCTCAGCTTCACGGCGCCTTGATCGCTAATGACGCTATTAGCCACACAAACACAACAGTGGCCTCTGTGTCTGGAGTTCTGCCATAAAATGGTCGTGTGCGTTCTAATAACATTTCTCCATTACAAAGCGCAGCTTCACGGCGTCTTGGTCGCGATAATAGCTACACAATGGCGTCTGTGTCTAGAGTCTTGTTGTTTCGTCACAGCCCACACTACTGGATAATTGGATGCAACAAAATCAAACAGTATAACAGTCACTTTGAACTTCTCAAACATCAACTTATGTTGAAATGTGCCACACTTTGGGTAGTTTAAAGATGGCTTGAGAGATTTAGAAAACCAATCTATATTGGGGAAGTTTAAATCACCTCCCATCCAGATATTTGCATTGCTATGTCTTGATACTCGACATACCGCAGATGTAATACATCATATAATTTCTCATTATGTTATTTGATCTGATTCTTTAGAGCTGACGAAGTCCTGCGTAACTGCAACAAATACACCGCCATATAATTAGAAGTTATTATGTACTCCAATTTCACCATCGCTGATATCACTGTTCAGCCACGTTTCGTTGGCAATGTCAATATCCGATTGTGTACTATCAATGATGTTCTGGAAATTAAGCTTGTTTTGTTTTTAATTGATTGACAGCTTAAGTTCAATATTTTTGTTGATCCATTTTGTACTGAAGTGGACCGTTGTGCCGATGTGAGTTGATGTGGTAGGAACAAATTGGAATCCAAGGATAATAGACTGATGTCTGAGTCTAAATTGCTTGAACTATTCGTTGTTTCTGCTATTATTGGGTTGAAAGAGGAGGAGGCAGGTTAGGAAGACCACATTGACAGCATATATAACTGATATTCGTAGGAGCCAAGGTGTTATGATACCTCGATGACATCTTTATACATGGCACATAACACCACTGATTACCTTCATCGCAGCATACTGCCCTGTGTCATAACTTTACAGCTGTTTCATCTACCGTCCTCCTGCAAGAACACGTATTATTTTTTTCTCCAGATTTTCTTGAAACTACCCTACAGTTCCAAGACGACCTATACATGTTTGGCGATTTCAGTATCCAGCTTGATTTACCAAGTTTAAATACTATATCATTCATGGGTGTCCTTCAAATATCTTACATCAACACGTTTCATTTCCTAGTTATGGTCATTGGCTCGACTTGTTTATTACTAGATCTACTTGCATTAACCAAGGCAATATTTCCTACTGATGGTTTATCAGATCACCTTTGTGTCATTATTGATTTGTGGTTACAAGCATTACAAACTAATTTCTGCAATCACATGATGTCAAAAGCAAAATCCGATTACTATACAAATATTATCTCAAAAAATTCTGAAAACCCTCGTCAGATGTGGAAATCCGTAAACACAATTCTACATCGGCAGAAATTAAAAGCACTGCCTGAACTCTTAATTGGATACATTGTGTAGTTATTTTTCAAAATACTTCACAAATAAGATTGCGAGCATAATGAAAATGATTTCCCCGAACCACCACTTTCTGAAAACACTACAGTGTTTCACAACTGCAACTACTAGTGAAGTTCTCATAATCATTCAAGCCATTTCAAACACTTTCACACACACACACACACACACACACACACACACACACACACACACACACACACACACAAACACACACACACACACACACACACACACACACACACACACACACACACACACACACACACACACACACACACACACACACATACCCGGCAGCAACGCATTTTTTATATGTCGGGGTGGTCTCTTCAGTCCACGGGATCAAATCTTGTTGGTGTTGTTGACATAAATAGAAGTCTGGGATCCCGGTTTAACAGGAACCGTTAGTTTTGTATTTCACTCATAATGCCGTAACTTAGACATATACTACCTAAGTCTAAGCTAACACATCTATATGGGAGTGTATGTGTTTGTTAGTGCCTTTATGCAAACACAATAAAGAAATAACTCATGGTCCTATTATAAAGCAATGCACGACACGCGTTTTTTCAGATAATGTTAAACGTAACAACGATGTCAAAACAAATCACCAAGATGTAACAAGATTGTCATCCAGGGCCAATTGGCTTATCGAGACTCCGAGGGATTGGGGAGAAAATCGTAAAACACAGTGTGGGAAAACTTACTAACCCTGTCTCTACTACCTCCACTACCAACACACCCTAGGGGTGCAACTGTACAACACATTATTAATGCCAGTTTAGCTGCAGCTCTATGGTTGGTGTTGTTGCAGGCATCTGGGGGGTGAACACAGGGGGTATGCTATTAGGTAGCAGGGCGCCTATGAGTGCACCCGTATGTGCGCCATATCTGATGGATGGCATCGCCGCTCCATGGTAGTCTGTGGGGGCCAGCGGACCCCTAGCAATGGATTGCAAGCTGAGACTTACACTGGAACACACCTAAATATGGGTCTAAAAGCCACTCGATGAATCCTAGGGACATTCACAGGACGCATTATTCGGTTACCTAGCCACTCTTACCATGATTATGACGCGCACTGCTACATTATTGTTGAATGTCAGTACGGACTTGGCATTAATATCGCAACGTCAGGGATTAACCACGGAATGTTCACAGAAATCAAGGAATCTCAAAATGGTTTGAAAGCATTCTGAATTTATTAGTCATTTCCAAGATGAAAAGTAAATGTTTCGATATGTTTGCTTTGTAAGTAATTATGCCTTATTGTATACTTATATGGAATGGAGTAGACAAATTAATGAAATCATGACCAGCTCCCTCGCTGCCAGCCTGGATCAGTCAGTTGGATTACTCAACAAAACTGGATTATTCTCGTCAGTTATGTCCGCGCGACAGCTCTTTGTAGAGACGTACACTGCCCACAGAGACAGCTGAAAGATGAAAGACACCCAGTGTAAATATCTTCAGAGAAAATTAAAACCATTATACTCAGTGTAGATTTGACATGCAAGAAGTAACCGTTAGTACTGCTATGTTGACCATTATAATTATAGCAACTAGTAAAATGCCCATCATCCGGAGGGACGGAATAACTTGGTAGTTCCTACGTGAATACAAAATGTCAGGATACACAACATTATCAGAGATCCATCAACGTCTTGATACATGGTGCTTCCAATCAATACGTTGATGGCTTTTTGAATTTGCGACGGCTGTTATGATAACGTGTAACGGCGCCTTGCTTTGTAAGACGTTATCAACGAGTGTACGTAAGTGTTCGCGTAGTTTTGCCGACAATTATACGCAATAACTACAAATGGTAATTCGATTGTTCGTAGAAAGGGTAGTAGTGGGGTGAAATTCGAAAAATAAACTGAGACGACCCGGCCGTGGGGTCGTAGATGAAAGTTTGGCGCCCGAGATGGAAAGCGTCTAGGAGGAGCAGCATAACACACAAACATAACACACAAACATAACACACAAACATAACACACAAACATAACACACAAACATAACACACAAACATACTCATGGTGGACTACATTAAGATGTGTTGACATGATATATTTAGTTGTGACAAAGGTGGCGGTTACGATGTTCGGGGGGGGGTGGCCCCCAAAACGTAGACGGGAGGTTGAGACCACAGCCACACCCCCTTATAAGTGATTTTAAGCCAGAAATCCTACAGTTTTAACGAGACCAGAAGATGTGCAATGTTGATTTAAAATAATAACATAACTTACGGCGAATAGTTCTGTAAAACATAGTATTGTTGCTGCCCATTCAAAGCCTAAAGTGTCACTGAGCCATCCACCAACGAACGCACCCAGAGACAGACTGCAAGAGATGAAGGTGGCATTGATACGATGATTAATAGTTATTACAGACACCAAAACAATTTTAGAAAAGATAAGCACATCGTGTTTACTTGTGATTTATAAAGCATAACTGGAAATTGTGCTCTTATCAATGAAATGTTATTTCATGTTTTAAACATGAGTACTTTATGAAGCATGACTATCTACATATTCGGTGTTGTTAGAATATCTACATTAAATATCACAGTGATAACACAGTGACAACATGTTAACTACGATTCACTGTAGTCAGGAGCTATATAACATAAAACACAAGGAAGTGGTTGTAAGTGGCTCACCCTATTGAGGAAAAGAAGAGGAAAATACCAGAAACCATTCCTTTGGTGTCCAAATTATCCGGGTAGCCATGCTTGCTGTAATCAATGTTGCTCAGTAAATTACAGCTGACAATTTGCATTGCAAAAAGTACGAACAGTTATATGAACAATTCTACACTCATTTGTTTGAGCTTGATGACAACACAACAATAATCTTTATTAGTTACCCTGCCGAAGTAACATCGTAGCATGTCACGTTAATGCAACATACTACAGTGTTATAACATATGAAGTGAAACAAGTGTGTGGACTCTCGCTATAAGGAACATGTTATGATTAGACAAGTGTTCCATGTGTCGAATGTTCCTTGTGTCCAGCGATGCATGAGACAGTAGAGGCCGGAACGGGAATTTCAAATTTTACGCTTTTGTTTCTGACATCGTGTGTCCTTATAGCGACATGCCACTGTATGACTCTACCATGTATATGTCTAACCATGCTCATCATGCCCTTTTTGTGAATTTAGAATTTCCGAATTTGGCTTAACTTATAAAAGTTTTACAGAACTAAACTTGCACAAATACGCATAGATAAATGGAGATAGTATTTGCAATCAATACTCACGTGGCTACGACAAACAACTGTTGTGCACAAACAACCACAAAACCTTCGCCGAATCCCAACAAAGTCACGCTGACGTACAGTAGCCACAGTGGATGACTGCAAAAAAACGAAATTCACAGTTATGTTTATAATAGTCCAGGGGTCGAAATTAAGAAATTTAACCCACTCGCCAGGGTAGCCTTAATATGTTACACATCCCCATGAAAAATCACTGGTCCCCATTTTTGGTGGACATCGTCCAAATGCGACCTTTTAATGCACATTTGTATGTTGACCTGCAATGCTCCTTAAACATAAAATGAACAAATAAAATCATAATTGACGATGAAACGTAATTACTTTATTCAATTAGTACTAAATCAGATCCCGAGGTTCTGGACGGACGTTGTCAACTGCCGCATGACTCGACTCTCGAGTCCTCCACAATGTCCCCAGGCAGTGTCACTGAATGAAATCTTTCCGGATTTGGGCAACTGCATCTTCATCCATCTCCGACTCGTCAGTCATCATCAATGTCACCAATGTCAGTGATGATGTTGCCAACATCATCACTGAGGCCCAACATCATGTTGGGCCTCCTTGCCTTTGGCCCAGCATGGTTCCAATGCTTCACTGCTGATAATGGATCAACCTGGTCCACATCAGGGATTTCCAGCAAGACTCTCATCAAATCTGACAAATGTATGTCAGACAGCCTTCTTCTCCAGTCCGATTTAACAAACCTCAGGTGGGAAAACCCCCTTTCAGCATATGTTGTCGAGGCGGGAAGGGTGAGGATCAGGTCAATGAGGCCCAGTACATTAGGGCATTGTGTCCCAAAGGACAGATTGACTTCTTCCCACGACAGCTTCTTCGCTGTAGGATAACTTTTGTAGAGAATACTCTTGAGCTTGGTCCGCGATTGTGATTTCCTAATGCTGGAATGCTGTTGATACATCACTCAAGGTTGCAGTTACATCTGCGAGGAAGTGGAGGAAGTACACGACATCCTTGGAATGTAGCAGTGCGTAGTAATTCTTTGCCTTTGCGAGCTGCCCTGTTGTCCTTCCAACTACATCCGGGTTCATCACCTGGGATAAATGGGTCACAAGTTCCTTGCATCCCTTCAGCACATTGGAAACTGCTCTTGTGGGGAACCCAACGTGTCTCGCCGACTCTACTCGGAATACAGTGCGTCTCTCCGAGCTTGTTTGAGGCTGCTCCTGTTGAGGGGGCTGTTTCTATAGAAGAAATACAAAGAAAGGAGCAGTGCATCAACTTTCTTGTACAGCTGTATCCCGCGAGCCAGTAAGCCAATTCATTTCTGTGTGCAGAGCAGTGAACAGCTACAAGTTCTGGTCGGTCTAGCCGTTGCTGCAGTTTCGCCGCAAATCCATTGTTTTCCCCCACCTTGGTGCTTGCGCCGTCAGTTCCAGTTCCCACAATCTTCTTTTCCCACGTGGGGCCAGCAAAGTAATCTGTGAAAAGAGTTGACATCGCCACTTCTATCACTTGGGCATCCCCCTTGGCAATATTTTTCACCCCAACAAAGTGGACATTGATTTACCCTTGGTGACAGAACCGAACATATGCCAGTTCGGCCTCGGTGTGGCTGTTGTCAGTTGAACCATCGCAGATGAGGGACACAAACTTTGATTTCTTCCCTTTGTGCCTGAACAATTTGATGGATAAACGTTGCACACTGCTTGTCGTTTCTGTAGGTGTTGCCAATTTGCACCCATTTCATGTCATCCAAGGTACACGTCCACACAAAGTCTGTATATGGTCTTGAGTGTCTGGCAATGGCATGTGCGTTCCTGAAAAGCTTATACATTTTGTCAAATGTCGGTTTTCCCAGTTGGTCCAAAGTCTTGTCCGCCACACTTGACCCTGGGTTGCTCTCTGCTTTTTCTCTTAAAGCCCATTTCATATGGTTTGCAGAACTATTGTGAGCTTTGATACTCTCCAATTTAAATACTGGGGAGCCGACGACAAAATTGCCTGCTTTCTCATACTCATACTTTTCTCATCCTCTCAAGCTCATTTTAGTCTCATTGTTCTTCGCCGTCCCGTCACTCTTCCCACCTTCAACGTCGACGACAGTATCGTCGCCACGCTGGTCAAATGAACTTTTGTATTCAAGCTATGAGAATTGCTTTAGCCAGTGCGGCTGAAATTCTCGTTTCCTTTCACACGCATCGTACCTACGCTTATGCGTAGAAGATTGACGGGTAAAAGTCAGTGTACTATATTTGTACCTGTGTGCTAGAATTTTCGACTACGTTACAACGAGTAGTGGCTGCTCCTTTACGAAATCGGATATATCGGGAATGAAGATTAAACATTTTATTTTTTGATACAAAATGTTACGATTATGTATGTACGTCTAAGTCAAATTGCTTGCATTTATATTGTTACAAAACGAGTGGGAAATAGCTACTCGCCCGGGGGACTGGTGCAGGCCAACGGTTACTCATCTCCAGGAATTTTTACACGCCTCGGGCGAGGGGGCGAGCGTTAAGTTCGATCCCTGATAATAGTTCGTGTGAAAACCCCAACAGCCAATTCCACGTGAGACGGGAGGCATCTGATCAGCAAGGTATGGTGGGGACAGAACCGCTGGTAGATGGTTGAGGGCGAACTTGTAAAGACCCTCGACAAACTGAAGCTATATGTTTTCAGATTGTCCTTATTAGATAAAACGAATTATATACAGCTGAATCTGCGAGCCGAAGTTGTGGCAAATCATGCCGGTCACACCGGAAATCACCAAGCTGATAACCATTTGTAGCCTCAATTTAGAATATCACACCATAGTTTTTAGATGGATACCTTGTTGAGCACACAACATCTTAATTTCAAGGGTCGCTCCACACTGTTAGATAATCCTACGTCACGAGTGTGGTATTCTGGCAATATTCGTTCGCGAAATGATAAAATATTTGTATACACCTATTCTTATAGTTGCCAATAGGATATGACCATGCTATTTGCGTCCACACTCAACTTATGTAATATATGTTGGCCTTTCTTGGCTAAAGTGTAATCGTGTCCAAAACATGCTGAAATTTCAAGACTCGGAAGCGTAATGCGGACTCTACCATGTATCAGTGAAGTATGTAATTGCTCGCGAATTAACTGCAAACTTGGTTGGAAATAGATGCATGCATAATAGGTGGGGGTCTTTCTCAAAATGACCGTAGTTTTAGGGGGTGTACAGGCCAGCATTACGAAGCGTGACAAGGAGATGGGGGTACTTTATGGATAGCCCATTATTTTTCAATTGAATAAATTAAACGAGCATGTGTTAGAATCACGTTCACCTCTACCAAAGATTGTACTAACAAAAGTCAGTATAACGTTTGCCGCACCTATCATTAGTAAGTTCAATCGGGTATCAAAGTACGTGTGAGGTGCGGGCCAGTAAATATTGAGGTGAGTACTTACATGGGTATGTGTAGGAAAAGTGCAGGACACATCGACTATAACTTGCATATGTCTAGGATGGAAGGGGTGCGGTGTCTTAGGCTTAGACTCGAAACTTACTTTGGTATGTGTAGAAAAGTTGCGGGGCCCATCAATATTAAGGCAACACTTCGGATGAGGCTGCCAACTGTCACCAATGCTGGGCCCCGTTGCGGCTGCGGGAAAACAGAATAATACAATATACAACGTGAGAAAACAAGAATACTACAACAACAACAACAACAACAACAACAACAACATGCGCTAAGCGATGCACATAATCGTAAAATATAGCGTAGTAATTGTATTCGGACAACCATGCAAACATTTAGGAAAAGAGCAATTTGAAGTTTGTGTGCTCTCTTGATTGCCACACAAATAAGGTGTACACCGATGGTGATTCAAGGATTCTGACGTATATATTTGGTATCTTCGATAATGATCTTTGTCGTATGGCTCTTCCTGCACAGCGCCTCTGAGAACTTCAATGTTGTAATCATTCAGTTGAACTTGAAGTATGTTTGTAGTCACCCAACAGTCTATACCCGCATTCCTCAAGCTGACAGATGACACCAACATAAATGTTGTGTAAATGTGTGTCGTCGGCGTTTAATGTTGTCGTATTTTGCCAACGTTCACAGGCCATGTGGAGGGATAATAATGAAGGTCTCTGGAAGAAATCTGGGAACCCCGTATGTAAGCATAGACACGTTCGATTCTTGTTTGCGAGAAACGAGGTGAACCAGTTAAACGGTGTCCCTGAAAAATCGTCATATGGCATAAAAAATGTGAGGACACCATCTTCTCATTTGGACAGGAAACTCAGATTCCATATCGGTCCATAACTTGTGACACAGTATATGAATTTAGGCACGGTTTCTTGGGGAGCTGCGTTTAAGTTGGTTGACACGTATCCTTGTAATGACAGGGACTAATGCGTTTAGACAATTATTCAGCGACTGGTTGACAATGGACTGAGACCACAGGTTGGGGGATGGGGTACCACGAAGATAGATCTGACGTCATCCACAGATGTGCGACAGACTTTTCGTTGGGTAACCTTCATCTTATCTATCACTCTTGGTCTACACAGCACGCTATGTTTACACTGGTAGATCCAACACAGTGGCATTTTTTTCTTGAAAGTAGATCCGGGAATATTGCAGCCATAGATTCTGGAGAAACATTTTTGCAGTGTCAGGTCAACCCGAAAGTGCATAAGGCTTGTTCTATGCTGCGCCGCTTCTTTTGATTCGACGATAAAAAAATTGCTGTAATTTTTTTGATATTTTGGCTGACGAAAACAATTATTAACGACACTGCATTGATGTCTGAACATATGACGAGGGCCTTGAGTTCAGCTTGTCTCCACAATCAGTAATTTTTCAGACGTTCCTGCTCACCTAAATCTGGGTTAATTTTTCAGCTGAAAGAAAATTTCATAGTTTTGAGATGGTATGTTAGAAAGTACACTTATTTAAATAGAAGTGATAATGTTTTGTTGAAAGACTGCTGCAGGAGATGAGAAGTTATTTACCTTTTTGTCTGCGATAACTCCACAGACCACAGAGGAGACTCCGTAGACGCCTCCAATTACAAGAAATACAGCCGTGAACAGAACAGTCGAGAGGTGGTACTACAATCAGAGTGGCCAATGGATGCAATGGATGTCTGTTATAAGTGTGATGTATGTATATATGTGTGTGTGTGTGTGTGTGTGCGTGCGTGCGTGCGTGCGTGCGTGCGTGCGAGTGTGTGTGGGTGTGCGTGCGTGCGTGCGTGCGTGCGTGCGTGCGTGCGTGCGTGCGTGCGTGCGTAAATGTGACAGTGAGGTTGATGTTGTTCGTTTGCATGCAGATGAACTCACACAATAACATTTTCATTTTGTACAAGAATTATAACCACACGCTAATCTAACCTTTAATTCCTAAATTACTACATCAAAAGATCGTAAATTCCGCCTGGCAATAGTTACTTGATTGATCTTATACTTCGATCCATGTAGATGGAAAATGTCATCCAAATGTCCAAATTGAAGAAGCATTTTCTTATATAATTAATACTTACATTTGTCTTCATATGGACGGCGAGGGCGGCGTCACATAAACCGAATGCACAGAATACGGTGATGGAGAAGAAGCCGATCAGCCAGACGGGAAGAATCTTCATGAATGACCAGAAGGATTTCCTTTGTCTTTGATTGATCTCTGCATGGGCACACCAAAAATTAGAGTGTGTCCAAAACCTACTTTATACTTTTGTCCGCATCTGCAGAGGTAAAATATCAGACAGTACATATTTCATACCATCAGTAAGTAAGTTGCGGCACAACACCAATCTACGTGACACGATAACTAGTCAGTGTCAACAATAACTGAAATCATGTCAAAGCAGACTGTGTGTTTGTTATTGAGGGCGAGTCTCACTGAGTGGCAGCCCTCGTAGAATGGTGGACGAACAGACGAACAAGATATGTAGCTTTCTGAATGGTGTCTTGAAGTGCTACCGATGATATGTATTTTTGATAACCTTTGAATGGTCCATTGGTAGTGGAAGGTGAATTGCTGCTGCGATAACATGTCAAATCACTTATGCTGTGGAGTGCGCAATGCTATGGAATCGGTAGTCAGTTTCAAAAGATCATCTCTACCAATACAATTCCAGAATGTCGCCAGTTAATTATGTTACTAGAAACCCTGCTTCCTCAACTCCTTAGAAGTGTCCAGTGGAGTGACAGATAAACAGACACGGACCTGTCTGCGGTGGAAGCAGCAGCGAAGCCAGACCGCCAACAGCCAGAAAAGCCGCGCCACTGGAAATAAACGGCAAGCGGAAACCGTCTGCCTGTTGAACACACGTCCAATTGTTTTACCGTCATAACGATGTTAGTTTCAATTGTGTAACGGTACCAGTCCATCTTATACAGCGGGTTCAGCGCGATCGTATGACTCGTCTACTTTAGCAACACCACAAGGCGACTCTCCCAACCTACAATACGAGTTCTTCGTCGAAGACATGTGCTAAAGTCATATGTCAAAAAGGTTCTTTGAAGTCATGAAGTGTGATACACAGCAAGACTTACTTCGTAGAGTAACTCTCCTACTGCTGGTCCAATCATAAATCCAAGTCCGTAGAACATCTCCAGTACGGCCTTTCACCATAGTAAGAAACATAGCCAAAGTTAGCGTAGGGCTCCAAGAACAAGTGCACAAGTGCATGCATGACATCCCATTAACATATTAACTCAGCACCAATAGCAACATCTGTAGACTAACAATACTCATAATTAATTTGAAAACTTCCCGGGCATAGCACTCAAAAACGGCCGCTTTGTATTTGTGCCTAGCAGTCAGACAGCCTGCCGACCGTTGCTTCTCAAAGCTGCCATCCAGCTATATATAATCCGATCGACTTCAAATCGCGAACAGAAAGAGATACGCCATGTTGGCATACAGTTGTGTTATTTTTGTGTCCCGCCCTGTTGTTGGTCGTGACATGTTAGTATATAATCATAATTGTATTGCTAAGCGCAAAGCGTCGAAAAGTTTCCAATTTGTCGGGTGTTAGTTGTATATCATTTTCAATTGAAACAAAAACATTCCAGTCACAATTTACAAAACAGAATTGGTAACCATGTTGAAAATTACGATTGCTATGTGTTCATGCACGTACACAAAAATGTACATAATAATGAAAAGTAACCATTAGAATTGGATGATTTGTGTGTGTGTGTGTGTGTGTGTGTGTGTGTGTGTGTGTGTGTGTGTGCGTGCGTGCGTGCGTGCGAGCGTGCGTGCGTGCGTGCGTGCGTGCGTGCGTGCGTGCGTGCGTGCGTGCGTGCGTGCGTGTGTGTGTGTGTGAAAAACTAACAAATCTGGCTACATTGTCTTGTCTGGGTTTCGACAGTGGAATTTTGTATAGCATGGTGAAGTTTGTTTTTTGTCAATATTTCCTAAAGTTCGCTTTATGATTTGAACGTCAAATAATTGTACCACAGCAATTCTAGCAGGCTATTTCATTCACCAGTTGTTGGTTTATACTCATTTTGCTGCAAGCTACGCCTGACATAAAACACAACTGGTGACCATCTTGAAGTAAACCAGTTGCCAAAACAGTTGCCCGTACGAAACTTTGCACTAGACATAGGAACTATACCTTAAAAGAAAACCTGCACATATTTTCTTTAGAATTGTATACCCCTTTAAATGTTCCCTTATTATTTCATGTTTTATACCTCTTCGCTTTTTGAACACATTTTAACATAGATCTATCCAATTTCCATAGTAATGTGAAAAAAGTAAATGCATACATATATTGTTGCGACATTGTTGGGGAATTCGTTTGCCAGTATGGCTAAACTTGCTGTAATAAAAGCACCACATCCACATGCCTCGACAGACCGAATTACGATACACATCACTATGAAGGTGGCACCACTTGGAACTGCATCCAGGCATCTGAAGGCCAGAATAAAATACTTCCATGTAAAGTCACATTGCAATATTAAACTGATAGTGACAGGGAACGTTTGAATTCAAATAGTAAAATACTGTTATCCGTTTGTTGTGGTCAACATTGAATGAAAATGGTCGAAAATACTTGTTTCCGCCAATTCGATTAGTGAAGCAAACAGCACTTCGGAGAGTGTTTAATCTGATTTTACCTAAAGAAACCGAATTGAGCCGTGAACATATCACATGACAAGGCAATATTTAGAAGTACATCGTCAGTTGTAATAAACTGATTAATTCTTCGAAGCAAGCATGATGTTTGTTTGTAATGTCGTCTTACCCAAACCCAATGACACTGCAGCCACAGACCACCACTCCAGCCACAAAGGTTAACTTTGTTCCAATGGTCGTCAGCTAAAACATAGACATTTAAACACGTTATGTCAGTTAAACATAATACGGTATGTATTATACAAAAAAAATTAAGCAGCATTGTCTGTTAAAAGAGTGTTATGAGTTGCAGTTCACGCGCGATGACGTCTTTCTGTGTCCTTTTTTCTTTTGCTATTTTACTATATTTAATACTTCCTCATTAAGTATTCTTTCTGTGCAGGTTACTCGATTCATCCTCGTCCTATATTCGCATTCCTGATGCCCTTGTTGTCACGGTTTCTTGATATCCAGGTCAGTAGTTATAGTGCGGTTCTGACCAAGCAAAAGAGGGCACCAGTTTTGGGAGGGACATCCGGTTCCCGGTTGCGCGCGCAGCCGCACAGCTTTCTGGGTAGCCTGAATGCCCTCTGGTGGTGACCCCAAACCCTATACGTAACCGTAACCCACCCCTGGCAACTGGAGCTAACCGTAACTGTAACCCCAACCTGTTGACGTCTGTGTAACCCTAACATTTTGTCGTCTGCGGTGAACCCTTGAATCAGCAGTCTTTCGACACAACGCTAAAAGAGGCCTGTGTTCTTTATGTGTGCAATGAGGTGTGTCACATATTCAATCTATCGAAAGATGAGGTGTACACACCTTCGTCTAATTTAATCAAACACCTGTTGCGGTGGACTGCTATATCGGTGAATGATAGATTGTCGTCATTGCAATGGAATATCGATATTACAGGGAAGGTGCGAGAGGCTATGCGCAGCCGGGTGTAATGATTATGACGAGTGACAGTCTTTAAACAGTGTTGTCTTTCCCTTTTATAGATTGGTACTGGTCTCCCACTTCATCGGAAAACGTATGTGGAGGAGGAGGAGAGGAGGACAGCGGCGGTAAAGGTGGCGTTATCATCTCGTAAGAGAAGTGTACGCAGCATCACGTGAATTCCGGCAGCAAATGACTTACTGCTGGTATTAAATAAAAAAAGACGGTTGTCTATTACGTCACCACCACAGCCACAACCACAGCCACCTACCGCGTCACCACCACCACCACCACCACAACTACCAACGACGACACCACCACCACCACCATCGTCACTGTCCCAACCGTAGCCGCTGCTATCCTCGTCTCCGTCGGGACCACCCCCACTGTGCATGACGTCACCGATGACGACACCTTCACCGTCGTTACCACCGCTGTCGCCACCATCGCTATCCTCGTCTCCGTCGGGACCACCCCCACTGTGCATGACGTCACCGATGACGACACCTTCACCGTCGTTACCACCGCTGTCGCCACCATCGCTATCCTCGTCTCCGTCGGGACCACCCCCAACGTGCATGAAGTCACCGATGACGACACCTACACCGTCGTCACCGCCGCTGTCGCTACCGTCCATATCCTCTCTTGTGTCGGGGCCACACCCACCGCAGATGACGTCCCCAGCGCAGTCACCACCACCACCGTCGTCATTGTCGTTATCCCCACTGCCGTCGTTCTTCAGTCCCATGTCGCTGTCATACGAACCTGTGTCGTCGACATGGGACGATGACATCTCGTCGTCGTCGTCACCAGCACCACCGCTACCGACATCGCCAGCACTGCTGACCATATGCCCATTACGACCAACACTTACAGTAGACGAAAGTCTAATCATGATGTCAGAAGCCATCAGCAACTTAATCACCATCGTCAGGACCAATACATCAATGACACTGCCGTTGGCTACATCTCGACAATGCAACACGTTACTCCATGGCTACTATAAACACGCACACGCACACGCAAACGCACACGCACACGCACACGCACACACACACACACACACACAGGGGTCATAGCCTCCATGTATAAACATGAACTTTAGTAGAATAGTAGAATGTGTAGATCTTATTATCTTGTAGTATGCTTTGTTATTATGTAGTATTCTTTGTTATTTTATTAATATAACGTGTAGTCATATTTCGTTGTTATTTTATGAATGTTATTATGTTGTAGTATTGAAGATATTTTATGAATATAAAATGTAGACTTCTGTAATATTTGGTAGCCATATTTCTTATATATATGAAATATATATGGTATCCTCTTCTTATGGAAAGAACGACTTATATATATCATCTCATCATCATCAAGTGACCTCTGGCGAGACGTAAATTCTCGTAAGCCCGAGGTCACTGTCATGGCATAAGAGCCCATAAACCTAATCTATGTTATCATCGTATATAAGTCGTTCCTTTCATAACACCGTAGTACCCTATATATATATATATATATATATATATATATATATATATATATATATATATATATATATATATATATATATATATTATATATATATATTTAATCCACAACCTATGTATTCGGTATATTTAATAAAAGTGTCAAAACGAATAACACACGTGTTGTTGCATTCTTGCTAGTGACACCCCTCTATATAGACACGCATCTTATAGCCGTGCTCGTGGTAGCCATTCCCTTCTGTCGACTTCTTATTATACACCACCAACACCACCACCCCGCACGCCCTATATATATATATATATATATATATATATATATATATATATGTATATATATATATATATATATGTATATATGTGTATATGTATATATGTATATATATATATATATATATATAGATATATATATATGTGTGTGTGTGTGTGTGTGTGTGTGTGTGTGTGTGTGTGTGTGTGTGTGTGTGTGTGTGTGTGTGTGTGTGTGTGTGTGTGTGTGTGTGTGTGTGTGTGTGTGTGTGTGTGTGTGTGTGTGTGTGTGTGTGTGTGTGTGTGTGTGTGTGTGTGTGTGTGTGTGTGTGTGTGTGTGTGTGTGTGTGTGTGTGTGTGTGTGTGTGTGTGTGTGTACTGAGGGTCCGTGACCTCTCAGTTGTAGATGCAGTCATCACCATGATGTCGGAAGTGCGGTGACTCGTTATGAAAAGAAGCATATATGCTGCGTAGGCACGAGCGCATGTGTACGGGGGGTGTGGGTCGAGTCTATCCTGGCGGCGTGTACCATTCGACTCCATCAGTGTTCGAACGTCTGGATGACGAGAACATTCGAGTGACCAAATCGTTGCGGTACTATCCGGATCGAGTCACTTTTGATTTTGAGTGTTGATTCAATACCGAACAACTTCCGTCGGACATTGGCAAGGTCCACTGGGTTGCGCGTCACGTCCTACTGAGTGTCAGCGTGGCATCCAACGTGCCCGGGCACGAGCAAGTGCAATGCCTCTTCACGGATGGAGACACCAACAAATGGGTGAGTACCATGATGGATATTTTGCGAGCGATGAGTGACGCCGCGTCCAAGATTAAAGACTCATACGAGGATGTGTTGGAACAACTCGCAGAAGCACTGACGAACTTGGACGAACGGGAGCATGTTGCACGATCAGCCAACGACAAGGAATCTCGACCAGCAGCCAATCCATACAAAAAGCTGATGGGACAACTTTATGGATGGATGCATCAGTTACCCGTATTCGGGTTCAATTCGGGTAAGTATGATCTCAATGGCATCAAACAGTTCTTCATACCCTACTTCCTGTTCACGTCAAATACAGAGGAACAAGAAGAAGAAGAGGAGAAGGAACAACACGACAAAGAGAAAGAAGAAGAGAACTATGGTATCGGGTCGTTTTTCGTCATCAAACGCAACAATACTTTCATGTGTCTTTCGAGGGATCAGCTGAAATTCCTAGACATGACCAATTACATAGCACCCGGGTTCAGTTACGACAAGTATCTGAAGGCGCACGGATGCGAGGTCACGAAAGGTAATTTCCCGTACGAGTACATGGACTGTCTGG
This sequence comes from Lamellibrachia columna, assembly GCA_963662155.1. Classification (NCBI taxonomy): domain Eukaryota; kingdom Metazoa; phylum Annelida; class Polychaeta; order Sabellida; family Siboglinidae; genus Lamellibrachia; species Lamellibrachia columna. Next base: position 8,153,907 of record OY759265.1, read on the forward strand.
AGAGACTCGATGATACCGCACTTCCATCGAAAGAGGCCTTCTTCAGTCGACTGAAGAACGAAGGTATTTCCGACGAGGATTAGGCCAGTTGTCAAGAGGCCTGGCGCGACAACGTCATGACGACTTTGCGAGACTTTCTCGTTTGGTACAACAATAGGGACATGGTTCCCTTTCTGCAGGCCATCGACAGACAGTTTGCCTTCTACCAACAACGTGGCATAGACATGTTCAAGCAAGGCATCAGTGTACCTGTTCTGACTTTGACCTTGACCATCACATCGTCAAAGATCACGTGATTGGCGTAGCTTCGCTAATTTTTCACCGCTATCACGAGAAAGGGGTCACCACGCTACGTCAGAACGAGTACGGAGAGGCCGCTCGTCCGTGCCGATCGATCGTCGGATACGATGCGAACGCGCTGTACTTGTGGTCACTCATGCAAGACATGCCTATGGAATGGTACACGCGACAACGGGAAGATAACGACTTCCGGCCCGAATCGGCGAAGCTGTACGGACAGATGGCTGCGGAATATTTTGACTTGGGAATCCGAACGCTCGGGGCGCGTCATACGACACCAGATCATTGCGCGAACACTTTGCCGAGATGCAAACCGTGTTCAAGAACATCCGTCTGACACGCGACGATCTCGGACCGTTCATGCGCCGAAGAGCACAACTTCATGGCAACTCCGAGGCGCATGCTCGTGGGCAGTTATCGAGGCGATAAGATCTTGCTCGCCACGCCTCTGTTGCGATGGTATCTGGAACACGGTCTCGAGGTGACGCACGTCTACCAGGTCATCGAGTACGATCCTATCCCGTGCTTCCGGCCGTTCGGCGATGCAGTGTCCACGGCCCGACGCCAGGGGGACGTCCACTCACACAAGGCCATCATCGCGGACACCATGAAGTTGATGGGGAACTCGGGTTACGGAAAGACCATCACCAAAGTGGACCGATTTCGTGACGTCAACTACTGCACGGAGAAGGCGGCATCGCTCATGGTCAACGATAGACGGTTCCGACAACTCGACGTCGTCGTTGACGATGCGTACGAGGTAGAGATGAACAAGAAAACCGTAACGTACACCCTGGCCGTACACGTGGGATTCTTCGTTCTACAGTACGCCAAGATGCGCATGTTGCAGTTCTATTACGATTTCATCAACAGGTATCTGGAGCGCCCTCTGTTCCAGTACAGCGAGATGGATACAGACTCCGCCTATTTGGCCTTGGCCGCTGAATCCGTCGACGACCTCGTGACCCGGAACTACGAGAACATTACATCCGGCACCGCTCCGAATGGCTGCCGTCCGAATGTTGCGACGACCATCGGAACGAGTACGTGCACTGTCGACTCGCCAATCGACCGTGCGTCCGCGACAAGACGTGCTGTAAGGCGCTCTAGGCGTACGATAAGAGGACACCGGGTCTGTTCAAGGTGGTGTGGTCCGGTGACGGATTTGTGGGGTTGTGCAGCAAGATGTACTATTGTTTCAGACCCACCGACAAATACAGCACCAAAGGACTGAGCAAACGTCACAACAACATCGACAAGGACGCGTTCCTGGAGGTGCTCACCAACCGTCGGAGCGGAAGTGGAAAGAACCGCGGGTTCCGGGTGCGTCAGTCGACCGTGTTGACGTACGTGCAGGAACGGGCGGCCCTCACCTACTTCTACGCCAAACGCGTGGTACACGAGGAATGGGTGAGCACGGGTCCGGTGGACGTGTAGAAAAGGCAATGCACTCTGGTCGTCTTTCATTAGTGACCATGGACGCACGGTGGACACATCCTTTCACGTCCATCGTCGCCGGCCCGACGGGATGTGGTAAATGTACTTTCGTGACGCGTATGCTGCGTCACGCTGCTGCGATAATCGATCCACCCCCCGAACGGATCACGTGGTGTTACGGAGAATGGCAAAATACTTACGCAACGATTGACTTAGCCGACGTGCGGTTCGAGGAAGGGTTGCCGAGTGCGAGTATGTTCGATTCGACCATAAGGAACCTCATCGTCATAGACGATTTCATGGCAGAAACGGACGAACGGGTCACGATCTTGTTCACTAAAAAAGCCATCACAAGAACACGTCCGTGCTGTATCTCGTACAGAACCTGTTCCTTAAAAACAAAGAGAGTTGTACCATAAGTCTGAACTCTCTGTACGTAGTGGTGTTCAAAAATCCTCGTGATGCATCGCAGATGTCGCACTTGGCTCGACAGATGTATCCGGGGCGCGCCAAGTTCGTTCAAGAGGCTTTTAAAGATGCCACGTCGGTACCGGAAGGCCGATCTGAAACAGGACACGCCCGAGGACATGCGTCTACGCACGACCATCTTTCCAGACGACGGTGTTCAGTACGAGTGCGTGGATCGTCTCTTGATTCGCATGATGTCTGACCTGGTGAAGAAACACATTTTGTGCATACAGGCTCTGAACAGATACAAGAGCAACAATCTGAGAAGGGCCATCATCGCCAACGCCGACGCCGATCTGCTGCGTGCACTGGCCGAGTGTGCCTACAACATATTAAAAAAGAACATTCCATTGAGCGATTTACAGAGGCGATGTTTGAGTAAATACAGGACGAAATTACGCGAGTTGTCTCAGAGACGAACGCCAGTTGCCAGGAGAAGACGCATCTTACTGCAACAGCAGGTCGGCGAGGGACAGAGCGGAGGTTTCCTATCGGCCTTCCTAGCACCGTTGGCAAGTTCGGTCTTTCTACCCTTGCTCCGAGATGTGCTGCTCAAGAGGTAGAGACATGGAAAACGCACGCAAGATGGCCTTGGTGGACCCGCGAGTGTTGGACACACTTCGTTCACCACCACAACCACCCCCACCCCCGACGGACACCTTAGGTAAGAAGGTAGAAGTTCTCTATGACAAGATGATGACCATCCTCGATAGAAAAGACCTCGACGACAGGACCAAGGTAACACTGTATAATCAGTTGTTGCAGCGGTACAACGTCTTGTCCGATAAACACGTCAAGGAATCGGTACACGTGGTCGCGGTGAACGAGTCGGGGGCGGGGGCGGTGGCGGAGGCGGGGGCGGGGGCGGGGGTAGCGGAGGGAGCAGTAGGAGCTCCTGCTAGCGGAATAGAGGCCGACGTCGTGGACACCGTTCCCAAGACCATGCAAGCCAAAGCCAGACGTTTGATGGAGCATATGAAAAGAGATATCGCGTGGACCGCTCGTGGCGAACTGATACGCGAAGGTGTGCCGGTTGCCGGAAGTAACGTGGTGGATCTCGTGAATGATCTGATGCGTAAGAGAAAGACCGATCCAACGGGATGGCAACCATTCGCACAACAACTCCGTGCCATGAACCTGCCCAAGGAGATGGTCGGTAACGTCGCCAAGAGAGCCTACATACGTCAGGCGACGACGCCCACTCCAGGTCGTCGTCGTCGACGCCTGCTACTCCTCGCGCTGGTGCGGGTAGTGCACGAAGATCACTCAGTTGGACACCCATCGCTCGTTGACGCAGTCAAATGGAACATTCCATGATAACCCCACCCCCGGAACGACAACGCAAGGCTTTGGCGTCATTGACTAGTTGGGAAGACATTTAAGGCAGTGCGGTACGTGTCCATAGCACAGTGTGCGCTGCGACGAGCGATCCACTGGATACGTACCGTTCCGTCGTCGTTGCGATATTTTGCGGTGCACTTTACTTGCTTGCTGACGCTATAGCCCGAAGTCTTATACAACAATCGCTATTCGGGATATGGTTTCAATAGATTGTCGGTCATTCGTCCTACTACTCCTTGGCATATGTTCGGTGCCGTGTGTCCTAAAGAGGAAATAGTCTTTCTGTGACAAGTCCTCGTCTTGTTCACGGTCATTCTGATAAGCATTTACAACCTGACCACAGGTCACGAGAATTCTAATCTGTGGACGGCCCTGTTGAGTAGTTATTTTGGTTACCTGCACCCCAATCCCATGTGGAGACGCAATGGCGACTGTTTTCTATCTGACACTGCCTAGCAACGCTTCCATGAAGTCAGGAGCTACATGAGTCTGTTCTACTCGACCGGCAAGATGTGGCAGGACGAGGGGAAAGGACTGACTCGCAGCGACTACCGACACGGCTACACCTTCTTCGGTTTTGATCTGATCCCCGACCAGTGCGATGGCTCCTGCTTCCATCTGGTACAAAAGGGCAACCTGCGCATATAGCTGCATTTCCGCGACGCGCTGCCGAACACCGTGACGTCATCGCCTACGCCGAGTTCGAGTCCGTGTTGGAAATAGACAAGAACCGCAACGTCATCTACGACTACTAAAATGGACACCCTGCAGATCGCTAGACTACTGGCGTGGGACCCGCGCACCAGATCGATCTTTCGCGGCGTCGTACCCAAAGACGGACTGCCTACGACGATAGACGCTCTGCCTGTGGCCTTCGTGTGCTACACAGACGATGGCGACGTACCGGACGAACATTGGATAGCGCTGTACCTGGACGCCGACGGACGCGTCCATTACTTCTGCTCGTACGGTCTGCCGCCACGACACGCGGCGTTCCGCACCTTCCTGAACGAACAGTGTTCCGAGTGGACTCATAATAGCAAGATACTTCAGAGTCCTCTGTCTAACGTTTGTGGACAATATGGTGTAGCTTATGTATTGCTTCGTTGTAACGGCTTTCCGATGAGAACATTTATCAACATATTCGGCACCGATCTAGTATCTAACGATTGCCGCGTATTTTATTGGCTGCGACAAGGTAGACTGTATTATCGCACATCGTACACCGATTGAGCCTCTGGCGAGGTGGACGCACCATCCCTAAGCTCACGACCTCTGGCGTCATGGTCAACATCCGCAAGTCGCCTCATCATCACCCTCGAGCCACTGGCGAGGTGGAGACACCCCTAAGCTCGCGACCTCTGGCGTGATGGTCAACATCCGCAAGTCAAGTCATCATCGTCATAATAGTCGTAGTCGTAGTGATATTACACGCTACCCTTGTTGAATCATCATGCTGCTCGTCTTGTTCAATAAAATACGTGTGCACTCGTACCATACCGTGTTGTGTTGGTTTCTCGTTTCCTCGTTAGCTCCTTTGATCGTTCATAATGACCCTGTTAATGACCGATGCGTAGGGGTAACTCCGTCGGGGTCAGGGTCAGGGTTCACCGCAGACGACAGAAGGTTAAGGTTACACAGCCGTCAACAGGTTGGGGTTAGAGTTAGGGTTAGCACCAGTCGCCAGGAGTCAGGGTTAGCTCCAGTCGCTAGGGGGCGGGTTAGGGTTACGGTAAGGGT